>SJYC01005039.1:0-89174 GCA_006408675.1 Madoqua kirkii | reverse complement strand
TCACAGTAGTTGGCCAGGGCTGAGGACCCCGCGGGCCGCTCCCCCCATGCTTCCTGGGGGAGAGGAGATGGCAGGTCTGAGCGCTCTTCTTGTGGGACTGCAGTGTTGCTTCAGGGGCCAGAGTTTGGTTGTGGGGGGGTGGGGGGTGGGGGGGGCAGGACCAGGATCCTTTTCTCCTGCTCCTTAAAAGTCTGTGTCCTGTGTGGGCCTTCTCCCCTGAGGTTTCTGGCCCCAAAGAGGTGGTGGTGGGGGTCTCTGGACATGGGGCTGGGCTGCCTGGCGCTGGCCTCCCAGTCGGAGTGTGCTGCTTGGAGCAGGGTCCCCGGGCCTGCCCGGCTTTCGTCCCTCTGAGTGGCCCCCGCTGAGCCCCAGCCCACTGGGAGCAGAACGAGCCTCGATCCTCAGTTTGAGGTTGGGGGAATCCACAGATTGTGTGACCATACAGACTTGTTCTGGCGCAACTCTACATGAAAAAATAAATATATATATATATATTTTCTTGTTTTTAAAGGAAAAAAAAAAAGAAGCTCTGTTTCCTGGGTGAGCAGCTAGTACCACACTGGCCCGGCCGCCCGGCCAGCTGCCCCTTATTGCCTTTGGAGAACCAGCGTCTAGTGGGGGTGCGCACTGCAGTGTTCCCCAGGGGGCGCCAGTGTCGCTGCTGGGGGGCCTGTGAGATGGGCTGGGGGCTTGTAAAGGGAAAACAGAAGCAGAGAGGAGATGAAGGCTGTTTCTCTCCAGCCCTGACCTGAGGGCTCGGTGGAGGCCCTCCTGGTGTCCAGAAGAGGCCGGGGCTGATGCAGGAGCGGTGGGCCGCTGGGCCTGGCCGGGTCAGTAGCTCGAAGGTGGAGGGGCCCAGGCGCCACGGCCTCTGGCAGTCTGGGGACTGGTTGAAAAAGAAAGTGGAAATGGTCCCAAGTGTGCAAATAGCTTCCCCTTCAAAGAAGTTAACTCTGGAATGCTGGCGTTTCCTCTTTCCATTCTGGGATCCCCTCCCCTCAAGAAAATAAATGAAACTCTAAGAAAGTGCTCCTGGTTGCTTTTTGGAGGATAGGGTTGGGGAGGGGGCAAAGTCCGTGCTTTTTTGGAGCCAGTGCACCCAAGATGGGGAGCCCTGGCCCCGCTTCCACGGCAGTGGGCCCGTTTCCCACCATGATTTTTCATGCAGGGGTCACGGCCCCACCAGCCCAGATACTGTTGGATGTGGTGAGGAAACCTGGTTTGTGAACTCCTGGAGCTGTGGGGTTTGGAGACTCGCTCCTGCCCTCCCCCCCTTCCTACAGCATCCGATGGCTTGGTCCTAGGAAGAGGCTGGGTGGGGAGGGTGGGATGGGCCCCCTGGGGGTGGTGTGGGCATGGGCCCAGCCCCCAGGAACCAGAGAGAGCAGCTCAAAGGGAGGCTGGAGACCACATTGCCCCTGGGGCTCGAGGACCAAGAGCAGACAGCCCAGGAGGCCTCCCTCAGGTCCCACTGCTGCCCCAAGCGTCCCTGTCCTTGGAAGGGCGGTGGGGCCTGGGCTGCAGTATCTCGGTCACGCCTGAGACCTGGGGCCAGGCCGAGGGAGAGGAGGGCAGGAGCCCACGCCTGCCCAGGCGGCCGGTGGCCTCTCCACCTCAGAGTTCCTTCTTCTCCCTGCAGAAGATCTCCGCGAACTTGCGCAGCTGCTCGCTGGCGGCCTGCGACTCCTCCTGCAGCCGCTGGTTGTTCTGCCTCAGGCTGGCCACCTCTGACTGCAGCACCGCCTTGTCCTGCTTCTCCTGTGGGGTGGGGGCTGGTGTCAGTGGGGCGCACGCTAAACAGCCCCCGCCCCCCACCCACTCCGTGGCCTGTGAGCCTTGCCTGGCTGCCAGGGTTCAAACCCCAGCTCTGCTTCTCAGCAGCTGAGTAACCTCAGGCAGGTCACCTCATGGGCCTGTTTGACCCTCTCTGGGTCAAACGGGGCCCCAGTTTCCCCAGTTCTAAAAGCAGGCTGTCTCTTATACACATCTCTTCTATGAAACATTTATTTCCTTCGAAACTTCCAGAAACATGCCAGAAAATCTCAAGACTGGAATGGGGAGGGGAGTTGGGGAGGGAAAGACAATAAAGAAAAAAAAAAAAATCCAGATGAAACAAATCAACATATTGGGGTAAAAAAGAGGGAAAAAAAAATGTAGAGGATCTCCTCTGGCCAGACGCTGAGGAAGCCACGGAGAACAAAGTCCCTGGAAGCAGCAGGGAAACAGGGGCTAACAACACGTTAGCATCATGGGATTCTGTGCGGGTGAGGGAGAGCTGTGTAATAGCAGTCAGATCCCTCATCTGATTGTCCCTTTTTTTCCCCCCTTTTATTTCATTGTAGTTTCTTTCCTTACAATTTTTTTTGCTACAGAACCCTTTCCGTGAAGCAAATCTCACGAGAGAGAAGGATAAGTTGTAAAAGAGACTTCAGTGAAACAGCTCCGGTTGAAGCGGGGATGGGTACAGCAAAGCCTCACAGAATAAAGCCTCCCCTTACCACCTAAGGCAGACCTTGAACTTCCATCAGGCACAGTTTAAAAACCACTGGGTTGACAGGACTTCCCTGGTGGTCTAGTGGTTAAGACTCCACATTTCCAAGGCAGGGGGTGCGGGTTCCACCCCTGGTTGGGAAACTAATATCCCACATGCCCCACTGCTCGGTCAAAAAGACAAAACAAGGAAACTGAAAGGGGCAGCTGAGAGAGTTCCCTGAGGTCACATATACTGAGCTCTCAGCACACAGCCTGAAGTGGAGCAACTGTGGGACAGTTGCCATGACCACCTCATTCCAGCCCTGCAGCCACCCAACGGTTGTGGGATGTGGCGACCCCTATTTTCCTGGACCAGGAAAGGAGACCAGACCCCCTCATGCAGCGAGCAGGGGGCTGGGATGTGGACGCAGGGCTGCCCTCTCAGGACAGGGGAACACGCTTGGGCAGCGACATGTGCAGCGTCACACAGCCTTCCATGATGGGGTGGGATCTGAACCCGGGCCCCCCACAATTCCTGTGCTTGAGGCTTCCACATTATACTTGGCCGCCTTCTGGCCCTTTACCCAGAAGTATGTAAAACAAGAGAGAGTCTCTTCCACACTTATTTTTCCTCACTCTCCCACCCTCTGGAGATAAGGAACAATCTGGAATGCCACCTTCTAGATAGCCCTCTGACCCACAGCTGGGAGACATTTTTTAAGTGTTACAGTGTTCTAGGAGACAGGTCTGCTGCATGCTGAGTTCTCTCCTTCAGTTACTGGACTTCTGTATGTCTGTGAATATACAGATTTCTGCCATGACTAATTCGCAGCAGATTATTCCACGGCATGGCTGTCCTGTCATTTACGTCACTATTCTCCTGTGAACAGACAGCTGCACCGGCTCCAGTTTTTCATGGCCACTGGTACAGCAGTGAACACCCTTGCTCACAGTTCTCTTTGTGCCTGTGCTTGGAATTCTGTTGGACGAATTCTCTCAGTGAAACTGCTGGGTCGACAAGGTACACAATAATGGTTTTGATAAATACGGTCTGACGGCCCTCCAAAAAGGTTGAGCCAACTTATTCTCCTTGTAAGAGTTTCAGGGTGCATTACCAGCCTTGCCTATGTCAAGCTATTCATTCATGACTACATTCAGAGCTGGGTGGCCTCTCCTAGAACAGACGGGATTGGTGTGGAGATGGGAGCCCCAGCCTTGATGCCCACCCTCCAGGCATCCGGAAAGTGCCACGTGAGGCAGCTGCCTGGGGCCTTACCTTCTGGAGGTCCGTGTGCAGCTGTTTCAGCATCACCTCCAGCTGGTACACCTTGCCTGTCAGATCCAGGGGTGGCTCCTCGCTGCAAAGGCAGGGGGTGGGGTCAGGATCTCCACAGCTGGGAGGAGCCCGGGTTACAGGCCCCTCTTGTCCCTGAGGCTCTGGGGAGTCCTCTCCTGGCTGGAGTACCGGGGGTGCCTTGAGGGTGAAGGCTGTGCTCTGCCTGGGGCGGGCTCCTCACCTGGTGGGGCTTGGGAGCACCAGGCCTGAAGTGAGTGGTGGTCTTCCCACAGAGGGACCAAGTGTGCACTTCCAGGAGAAATTCCTCCCACCTCCCACCACCCAGGGCAGCGTGGTACAAAGCCCCCTCCCCACACCCACCCACCCAGCACCCAGCAAGCCCTAGCACGGAGCTGGCACTCAGGGTGTGTAAGCGGGCACGTGAGCAGGAGAGCCCGCCTGGGGGGCAGGACTAGTGACCAGACGGGTGACGGTAACAGCCCCGTTCCTGAGAGCCCAGCCCGTGGCGTGTGAAGTCTGAGCAGCTCAGGCACGGAGGCTGTACCCAGGACCCCGGCCTGTGGCTCCTCCTGAGTGGGTCCCCCATTCTGGGCCTGCCTGGCCCCGGCAGAGGAAGAGGAAAGTCTCTTTTTTGCAGAAGGCTCCTCTGGCGCGGTGGGAATGCATGCACCCAGGATGGATGAGAAGGGAGGCAGGGTGTCGGCCCAAGAAGCGGGAAGGACCTGCTGCCCACCCCCCATACCCCCACCAGTCTTTCCTCCCTGCTGGTCCTACATCTGGGGGAGCTGCAGTCGCAGAGGAGGGCTGGAGGCAGGTGGGAGGAGGTCAGCAGCTCAAGGCAAATGGAGTCCAGGAGTCTGCCGGGAAGCCACAGGTCCTGACATTTCTACATGCACCCTGTTCTCAACCCCACTGCAGCGCCCCATCCCAGAACCACCCAGCTCTGCTGTGACAGTGGGGCCAGTCTTCGGTGGAGGTAGAGCTCTAAAGCCAGGGTGTGAAGTGAAAAACAAGAGTCAAAACCACCCCCGAAAATCGCTTCAACTGCCCTTACAGTAGAGTGCATTACTGCTGCACACGTCACTCCGCACGGTGAAGTATGCAGCTGAGTGTGGAATGCACTATTTAAATCCACGGACATGCAAGCCTGCCATTTCCATCCTCTCTCCCTCTTTGTGATTCTATTTTCTGCCAAGCTAGTGCACTCAAACATGCTGCACCGAATGTGAGATGACAAATGGGAGAGGCCTGCCTCCCCGCCCGCCTCCCCACCCCCGGAAGCCTCGTGAGGACAGGGCTCGGGCCCCAGCCACCGCTGGGTCCCCAGACAGTCCGGCCTGGGGCCTGCCAGGGACGAGGTGAGAGATAAATGTCAGGGGCACCGGCACGTAATTTAGGAACCTGCAGAGGAGACCCGGGGGCAGACAGGGCCGGCTGGAGGCTAGGAGTGGGGTGTACAGAGGGGGCGGATGTGAGGCAGTGGGCAGGGAAGACTGGGGGTACTGCTTATCGATTTTCAAAGCAGCAGAACGATGATCACTGTGCTGTTTCCTCCGAGGACACAGGGCCTCCATGCGGGGGCAGGACCAACACTGCCCGGTCCCCGCTGGGCCCCAGTGAGTGGATGAGCCCAAAGTCTGTTAGATGAGGCCCTGGCTGCCCCTCCTGCTCTGCTGAGGGGGTGGGGGGACCTGCAGGGTGGCCTCCTGTCTGGACGGCGGGGGAGGGGAGCCTCACCTCATGGTAGGGGTGGTCCTGGGGGTCGGAGGCCCCCTTTCCAGGCTCAGATGACTGTGGACAGGACTGTGTGCAAGTGGGACGTCCGGGCTCAGAGCTGGGTCGTTGAGAGAGAAGAGTGAGACGGCTCTTTGCACTGCGGGGGAGAGGGGGCGCGGTGGTCGGCTGGGCTCCCGGCTCCTCCTCACACCACCCCTCCCCTCGCAACGGCCAATCCCTTCCCACAAACCCCCAGGACACTCCCAATCACACCCGCTTAGATCACACAGGCATACAGGATGGCTTCTTGCCAAAAAACCAAACCAAGTCAGGACACAAACACAATATTCCGTCCTGTACTGAGTAAGCCTCCAGATCTGATGACCAGTTTATACAAAATACAAGGGGCTGAGAAAGGAGCTGAATGCAGTGTGGGCAAGGAACCGCCCCAATTCAGCTGAAATGGCCGGTTTTGTCAATAATGGTGAGGGGGGGAAATAGCTGGAAGTGGATGGGGTTGACACTGGCTGATGAGGACACAGGGATTCATTATGTCCTAATTCTGAGAAGGTCTGTGAAACCTCCGAAGCAAAGAGAGACACCAAACAGAGACTATCAGGTATATGGAAGAGAGAAACAGTCTCATGGGGCTGGCAGTTAAAGCAAAGATGCCTGGGTCCCATCCCCCAGACAGGTGACTGCCTAGTGGGGTGGGGCCTGAGCCAATGCCTGGATTTTCACATGGGACCCTTAGGTGGTCCTTCCACGATGGCAGAAATCAAAAACAGTCTGAATGCATCCAAAGAGGGGCTGGCTGAGTGAGTCCTGGGGCTTCCCTGGTGGCTCGGTACAGGAGTGAAAGCTGCTCAGTCATGTCCAGCTCTTTGCGATCCCCTGGACTGTACAGTCCATGGAACTCTCCAGACAAGAATACTGGAGTGGGTAGCCTTTCCCTTCTCCAGGGGATCTTCCCAACCCAGGGACAGAACCCAGGTCTCCGGCACTGCAGGCAGATTCTTTACCAGCTTAGCCACAAGGGAAGCCCAACGCAGGAGACCCCGGTTCAATCCCTGGGTTAGGGAGATCCCCTGAAGAAGGAAATGGCAACCCACTCCAGTATTCTTGCCCAGCGAATCCCAACCTGAAGAGCCTGGCGGCCTACAGTCCGTGGGGGTCACAAAGAACAGGACACGGCTGTGCGACTAACACTTTCTCACTGAGTGAGCCCTAGGACAGAACAGACAGGGGAGGGCTGCGCCTCTCCCAGGGAGGCCAAGGCGGGCTCCTTTATTTCTAACTCCTGGCTCCAAGAACAGCACAGTGAAACCCGAATGCCCTTCCCCAGGATCCACCCACTGGTAACGGTTATGCCACACTTACTTCCTGCATTTATGTGTGTTTCCTTCCCTATCACTCCCAATCACACCCGCTTAGATCACACAGGCATACAGGATGGCTTCTTGCCAAAAAACCAAACCAAGTCAGGACACAAACACAATATTCCGTCCTGTACTGAGTAAGCCTCCAGATCTGATGACCAGTTTATACAAAATACAAGGGGCTGAGAAAGGAGCTGAATGCAGTGTGGGCAAGGAACCGCCCCAATTCAGCTGAAATGGCCGGTTTTGTCAATAATGGTGAGGGGGGGAAATAGCTGGAAGTGGATGGGGTTGACACTGGCTGATGAGGACACAGGGATTCATTATGTCCTAATTCTGAGAAGGTCTGTGAAACCTCCGAAGCAAAGAGAGACACCAAACAGAGACTATCAGGTATATGGAAGAGAGAAACAGTCTCATGGGGCTGGCAGTTAAAGCAAAGATGCCTGGGTCCCATCCCCCAGACAGGTGACTGCCTAGTGGGGTGGGGCCTGAGCCAATGCCTGGATTTTCACATGGGACCCTTAGGTGGTCCTTCCACGATGGCAGAAATCAAAAACAGTCTGAATGCATCCAAAGAGGGGCTGGCTGAGTGAGTCCTGGGGCTTCCCTGGTGGCTCGGTACAGGAGTGAAAGCTGCTCAGTCATGTCCAGCTCTTTGCGATCCCCTGGACTGTACAGTCCATGGAACTCTCCAGACAAGAATACTGGAGTGGGTAGCCTTTCCCTTCTCCAGGGGATCTTCCCAACCCAGGGACAGAACCCAGGTCTCCGGCACTGCAGGCAGATTCTTTACCAGCTTAGCCACAAGGGAAGCCCAACGCAGGAGACCCCGGTTCAATCCCTGGGTTAGGGAGATCCCCTGAAGAAGGAAATGGCAACCCACTCCAGTATTCTTGCCCAGCGAATCCCAACCTGAAGAGCCTGGCGGCCTACAGTCCGTGGGGGTCACAAAGAACAGGACACGGCTGTGCGACTAACACTTTCTCACTGAGTGAGCCCTAGGACAGAACAGACAGGGGAGGGCTGCGCCTCTCCCAGGGAGGCCAAGGCGGGCTCCTTTATTTCTAACTCCTGGCTCCAAGAACAGCACAGTGAAACCCGAATGCCCTTCCCCAGGATCCACCCACTGGTAACGGTTATGCCACACTTACTTCCTGCATTTATGTGTGTTTCCTTCCCTAGCCGTTGGGGAAGGGAATGTACCAACATCCTGGTACTTCACCCATGAGTACTTTACGACACATCTCCAAAACGAAGGAGATGCTCCTGCCTATTCCTGACACAACATCGCCCTCAGGCAAGTCGACGCTGACATGCTATTATCGTCTAATTGACAACCACCTCGAAATTTCCCCCATTCTTTAAATAACATCCTTTATGCTGCTGTTTTCTATCTTGGATTCACTATTCATGCTTTTTGAAAACGCTTCTATATAAACAGTTTCAAACAGGCCCCAAAGCAGAGAAAAGAGCATCATGGGTCGTGAACCCATCACCTGTTTCAACACACTTCAACATACCTTGGGGTTCCTGCCCTGTGATCTCTCTGGCTTTTAACTCTCCTGAGCACGCTTTTCCTTCACATTAAAAACCCCCTTACTCCTGTCTGCGCTGGGCTTTCGTTGCTGTGCACGGGCTACTCTCTAGTCGCGGGGCCAGGGCTTCCCACTGTGGTGGCTTCTGCGGTGGAGGGCAGGCTCCAGGCGCACGGGCTTCAGCAGTCTCGGCTCGTGGGCTCAGCAGCTGTGGCTCCCGGGCTCCAGAGCACGCTCAGTGGTTGCGGTGCAGGGCTTTTGCCATGTGGCATTTGAGATCTTCCTGTACCAGGGATCAAACCCACGTCTCCTGCACTGGTAGGTGAATTCTTTACAACCGAGCCAACAGGGAAGACCCTTCTCCTTTACTTTTTAAAACCAGCTTATTGCAGGGGGCATCCCCGAAGGCCCGGTGGTTAAGACTCTCTGTGTCCACTGCAAGGGGCATAGGTTCAATCCCTGGTCAGGGAACTAAGCTCCCATATGCTTGGGGCCACTAAGCCCATGAGCCACAACTAGAGAAGCCTGAGTGCCGCAAGGCAACCAAATTAATTAATTAATTAAAAAGAAAGCAAGGGCACAGGCCGAGGGGTCAGGGCCATGGGAAATAGGAGGAGGTGTCTGATCCAGACTAAGGGATGTGAGGGAGGGCTTCCTGGAGGAGGGACTGCAAAGCTGAGGCCTAACAGATGAAAAATGAGGCAGAAGAATATATCCTTATCTGTCAGGGTTTCACAGATGAGGAAACCAAGGCTGAGAAAGGTAAAGCTGCTTGCCCGAGGACACGTGGGATGGAAATGGTAGAGACAGCCAGCTGTCTTGTGGTATGTTTTCTCTTTCTCCGTAATAATAGACCCCAAATTTCACCATGCACAGGGCCTCATTCCCCAGTCTGCCCTGTAGCAAAGTGTGGCTAGGACACTCAGGCCAATGGGCTGTGAGTGCAGGAGGAAGGTGAGGCTATGGAAAACATCCTTCAAGTGGGGGTGGGGTGGGGATCTGTCTCTACCCGTGGGTAGAGCTGGACGTGATGGCCAGAGCTCTAGCAGCCCAACCGTGAGGGTGAGGTCCCCAGGAATGGCGGAGCAGAAGGGGAAGGAGTTTGACCCTAATCAGAAGTGATCACCCCAGAAATTTTTACTGCCCACCAGCCTGACTGCCCACCCCTGGAATTTTCACTGCATAAAACCTTGTTTAAGTCACTGGATTTTCTGCCACTTGTAGCCAAAGCACATCTAAGTACAACTGGGATCACTACACTTCCGCACTAAAATAGTAACAGGGAGCACTCTTGTTGATAGCATGTTCTGTGACGACAAGTTTTATAAGCAGTTTTCATAGATTCTTCCCTGTGGCCCTAGGCAGTGGGTAGTCTCGTTCTTGTTTTGGAGACAAGCTAGCTGGGGGGATCAGAGAGATGAAGACATTTGCCCAGGACTGCACAGTGAGCAAGCGACAGGGAGGACGTGAACCTTGCCCTCCCGATTCTGGAACCTGAGTGCGACCCCTTTAAAGCCTCAAGGCCGTGCTCGCTTTGGCAGCACATACACTGAAACTGGGTCAACAGAGAGGATTAGCATGGCCCCTGCAGAAGGATGACACTCGAATTCGTGAAGTGTTCCATATTTTTAAAGCAATTTTCCTCCAATTAAAAAGTAAATTAAAAAGAAAACACATCTTCCTTCTTAGAAACATGCCCAGTTTGAGGAAAAAAAAGGTAATATCAACAGAAAGGGTAAGTGGACTTCCCAGGTGGCTCTGTGGTAAAAAACCCATATGCCAATGCAATAGACATGGGTTTGATCCCTGGGTCGGGAAGATTCCCTTGGGGAGGAAATTGTAACCCACTCCAGTATTCTTGCCTGGAGAATCCCATGGACAGAGGAGCCTCGTGGGCTACTGTCCAAGGGGCCACAAAGAGTCAGACACGGCTGAGCACAGCAGTATAGAGGGACGAGTTAAGTAAAATATAGTAAGCTAGAAAAAAACAAAAGCTCCAAAGCCCTCTGTGGATCCTTCCAGAACACAGAAGGGAGTGGGATCTGCTGGGGTTGCGTGGAAGGCGCCTACCTTCATAGGCCTTGGCTGCGTTCACCAGGCTGGACCACTCGAGGCCGGCAGCCGTGTCGGGGAGCGGCATCATTCCTGGGTCCAGACGCCGCAGGGGCCGGTCCTCAGCTGTCTTGTGGTATGTTTTCTCTTTCTCCGTAATAATAGACCCCAAATTTCAGCCATGCACAGGGCCTCATTCCCCAGTCTGCCCTGTAGCAAAGTGTGGCTAGGACACTCAGGCCAATGGGCTGTGAGTGCAGGAGGAAGGTGAGGCTATGGAAAACATCCTTCAAGTGGGGGTGGGGTGGGGATCTGTCTCTACCCGTGGGTAGAGCTGGACGTGATGGCCAGAGCTCTAGCAGCCCAACCGTGAGGGTGAGGTCCCCAGGAATGGCGGAGCAGAAGGGGAAGGAGTTTGACCCTAATCAGAAGTGATCACCCCAGAAATTTTTACTGCCCACCAGCCTGACTGCCCACCCCTGGAATTTTCACTGCATAAAACCTTGTTTAAGTCACTGGATTTTCTGCCACTTGTAGCCAAAGCACATCTAAGTACAACTGGGATCACTACACTTCCGCACTAAAATAGTAACAGGGAGCACTCTTGTTGATAGCATGTTCTGTGACGACAAGTTTTATAAGCAGTTTTCATAGATTCTTCCCTGTGGCCCTAGGCAGTGGGTAGTCTCGTTCTTGTTTTGGAGACAAGCTAGCTGGGGGGATCAGAGAGATGAAGACATTTGCCCAGGACTGCACAGTGAGCAAGCGACAGGGAGGACGTGAACCTTGCCCTCCCGATTCTGGAACCTGAGTGCGACCCCTTTAAAGCCTCAAGGCCGTGCTCGCTTTGGCAGCACATACACTGAAACTGGGTCAACAGAGAGGATTAGCATGGCCCCTGCAGAAGGATGACACTCGAATTCGTGAAGTGTTCCATATTTTTAAAGCAATTTTCCTCCAATTAAAAAGTAAATTAAAAAGAAAACACATCTTCCTTCTTAGAAACATGCCCAGTTTGAGGAAAAAAAAGGTAATATCAACAGAAAGGGTAAGTGGACTTCCCAGGTGGCTCTGTGGTAAAAAACCCATATGCCAATGCAATAGACATGGGTTTGATCCCTGGGTCGGGAAGATTCCCTTGGGGAGGAAATTGTAACCCACTCCAGTATTCTTGCCTGGAGAATCCCATGGACAGAGGAGCCTCGTGGGCTACTGTCCAAGGGGCCACAAAGAGTCAGACACGGCTGAGCACAGCAGTATAGAGGGACGAGTTAAGTAAAATATAGTAAGCTAGAAAAAAACAAAAGCTCCAAAGCCCTCTGTGGATCCTTCCAGAACACAGAAGGGAGTGGGATCTGCTGGGGTTGCGTGGAAGGCGCCTACCTTCATAGGCCTTGGCTGCGTTCACCAGGCTGGACCACTCGAGGCCGGCAGCCGTGTCGGGGAGCGGCATCATTCCTGGGTCCAGACGCCGCAGGGGCCGGTCCCGCCCGTCGGCCAGTGAGAGCTCGGAGGCTGAGATGGTGGCTGGGTGGGGAGAGGATGGGTGTAAGTGACAGTGTGGGAGAAATAAAGAAATGAACACGTTACTTTACACTTCACATACAATTATGTAACGTTACATAACGGTTATACTGTTATATATAATTAAATGAATAAATTATATTTATTAGATGATAAATGCCAGGGAAAACCACCAGGAGGGTAAGGGGGTAGGAGTCTTGGATATTTATGAGGGTATGATTTGAAATGGGGCACTGGGGAGGCCTTGCGGAGAAGATGGCCTTTTATACAAAACTCAGGAGGAGGCTAGGCTGTCGGGGGCGGGGGTCAGGGGGTACATCTTGGGAGAAGAGCATTCTGGGCAGATAACCCAACCAGTGAGAAATCAATCCTCGAAGCAGGAACGTGCCTGGAGGTTTAAGAAACACTGAGGAGGGCACTCCTCTAGATGTCCAGTGGCTAAGACTCCGCGTTTCCACTGCAGGGGGCCCGGATTCGATCCCTTGTCAGGGAACTAAATCCCACATGCCAAACTAAGACTTGGCACAGACAAACTAGAAAGAAAAAAAAAAAAGAGGAGGCTCACGTGGCCGGGACAGAAGGTGGTGACAGGGCTGGATGGTACAGGGCCCCCGGGGGCTACAACAAGAACCGTATCGCTTCCCAGAGTGAGTGGAGCCAGAGGAGGGTTCTGAGCTGTGGCAGGTGTCCACTGGGTCCCTCCAGCTTTGTGTGGGGGGATCAGGGAGGCTGTGAGGAGGCTCCTAGGATGGTCCAGGAGGGAGATAAAGGCAGACAGGAGCTGGTACAGCTGGAGGGACAAGGTCCTGGGTCTGCCTGGCAGGTGGGGCCGAAAGCATTCCCTGAGGGTGGATGTGGGCGTGAGACAGAGGGGCCTCTGGGAGGACTTCAGGATCTGGGAGCTGGCACTGAGTCGGGGAGGGCCGGGGGTGGGGCCACAAGTGAGGCTTCTGGAGGTGTTGAGTGTGAGGCGCCTGAGACACCCGCACCGAGCTGTGGGTGGGGTGAGGGCCACGTGCGTCTGGAGCAGAGGGCAGAGTGCCAGGCTGCAGACAGAATGGGGGCTCTGGGGTATGGCCAGTGTTTAGGGCCACTGTGGGGAGACCTGGTGGGTTCAGGCATGACATGACAGGCAGAGAAAGAGTCTCGGGGTGCTGGAAGGTACAAGCAGCCTGTCAACAGCGGCATCTGCTGCAGAGATGGAGGCCTCCTGCGGGGCTTAGGCCCTGACTCACTGAGGCCTCACAGACCCTACAGGGGAGGGCAGAGGGCGACAGCGAAGCACAGAGGTCAGGCAGTGACTCTGGCAAGAAAGGCTGGGCCTGTTCCACATTCCCCAGGCTCACACTGGGTACTACAGCGATCATCTCTTAGCCCTCACTCCCCCAAATCAGCCCAGAGGGAAGAGCTACTATGACCCTGCGTGACAGAGGGGGTGACTGCGGCTCAGGGCAGGAAGCTAGCTGCCTTGCACCCTTCTCTCTCACTGGTGGGGGCACCTGATTTTGACAGGTGGGGTCTGACGCTGATTCTGCTCTAAGCCCAGCCCCATGCGGCGTTGGTCTTGAGAGGCTCCCTGTTCATGTCTTAGTTCAGAGACAAAAACCTGACTGATGAGAGGTTAGAATGCTCGCTCCTGGTGACCAAACACTGACAGACAAACACATCAACAGCAGAGTGTTTCCAGCGCTTACTGCCTATCAGGCTCTGAGTTTGGTGTTTCCCATGTATTAGCTTCTCTGATTCTTGGATTAACTCAGTGAGGTGGGTGCTTTTTTGGCCTACATTCTATAGGCACAGGGAGGTTACAGCTGTAAGGTCAGGACCTGACCACACACTCGGGCCACCCCAGCTCTCAGGATGCGAGGTGCTAGTTGGCGTGTGAATGACTGCTCAGGGGGATGGATGAGAAGGCAGGCTGAAGGATGCCCTCGATCCCCACACTCCCGTTTCCAGCCTCCTAGTGTCTCACGGCCGAGCAGGTGGGGACCGTGGGAGCAGCTGCCGCTGCCACGCAAGTCATCTCAGGCGCTGCCTCGTGAGAGGCTTCTCCGCCTTGAGGGCTCTTCATCAGTGGAGCCTGGGCCCGGGCTGACAGCACCTCTTCAGCCCCGACATGGCTTGGGAAGGGCTCTCGAGCAGGGGTGGAGATGTGGAAAGGCCTGGGGCCTGGCTAGATGGGACTCTCAGGTTCAGGAGGACAGGGGAGACAGATAGGCACAGAGAGGGGTGTGTGTATGTGTATGTTTCATGAGAAAGAGGGCCCTGGGCTGCGGTCACTGGAAGGACCCAAACAACCCTGGGCCCTGCTCTTAGGGAGTCTCCAGTCCAGCGGGGGAGACAGATTCATTCCCACGCAGTCATCACCGGGAAAGAGTGGGGCTATGATGGGGAAACACACGCTGAGACAGGATGATGGGTGGGATGGGAGGGGGCTGGGGGAAAGGGGTGCCCAGAGGAGGTGCCTGACTCAGCCTGTTTAGGGAGAGAGGACTTCCTGGAGGAGGCAGCATCTTCGACATGTCTAAAGGACAGGCAGAGCCAGGCAGGCACTGTCTGTCTGTGATCTCTGTGCACCCTCCTGCCCTGGCGCATCACTTGCCTTCTCACCATGTGTCAAATGCCTCCTTGTGCCAGGCCCTGCTTTCGGCACAGACAGGGCAGTGGAGGTGAGAGGCTGATGAAGGAGACACAGATGAAGATCGGGGGGGAAGCAAGAGGCAAGAGAAACCGCTGGGAAGCTCAGTGCCATCAGGGCAGGGGTGCTGTGTGCCCCCCACTGCTGGGTGCCCAGATTCTACAGCAGAGCCTGGCCCCGACCAGGGGCTGGAGAAACAGTGGGATGAAGGCAACGGAGGGGCAGGCCAGGGGCTCTGGAGTTTAAACTGGGAGAGAGGACCCAGCCTGGGGCTTCCGGGAGACTCCAGAAAAGAGCCAGATCTGAGCAAAGCCCTAAAGGAGAAGCGGGAGTCAGGAATCAAGCATGGGGCTGGGGGAGCAGCATGGCAGGCAGAGGGAACAGCCCCTTGGAGTACCCTGAGAGAGAGAGTGTGGGACAGGAGGTTCTCAGGGAGGCACTGAGGAAGGGCCCTAGGGTGGAGCCCCTAAATATCAGGGCAAGGACTATGGACCCAGATACGAGGTCCATGAGAAGCTGTGGAAGAATTTTAAGGGGGGAGACAGAACTCCTCAAAAAAGTCCCCAAGCCTCCATCCCATCCTCTGTGGTCTACAAAAGGGCTTCATCAGACACTGCAGGGCACAGGCCCTCAGCTGAAACCTGGGACAGGCAGATCTCAGAAGTCAAGGTTTGTGGCGATCTGACAAAGTAACGGCATACTTTACACACACCCGGAAAGGTTGGCAGTGGCCCCCATATAACACACCCGTGTTCCTCAATTAAGCAGCAGATGCTTCATGCCAAGTGGGGTAAAGAAGGGCCACAAACAGCCTTACATCCGTTCAGGTCGGGCACTGCTGGGGGGGCCTGGCCTGGACGTCTGCCCTGCCTTTCAGTCTCGGGGCCTTTGAGGCTGTGGATAGAGGATCACAGTGCGGACGGAAGGCACAGCTGAGCCCTGCCAGCGTGAAACCGTGCGCACAGCACTCCCTTCAGCAACTATTTGCTGATGGTGGCCACACCACTGTGTCCCCTCCCGCTGAGAGCTGGCAGGCCTGGAGGAAGTCACGTATGTGAAGATAGGAACCTCCATGGTGGTCAGTGGTTAAGACTCTGTGCTCCCAATGCAAGGGGCTCGGGTGTGATCTCTAGTCAGGGAACTAGAGCCCAAATGCCACAACTGAGAGTTTACAGGCTGTAACTAAAGATCCCGTGTGCTGCAACTAGGACCCGGAACAGCCAAATAAATACGTAAGTAAAAATACACATTAAAAAAAAATTCATGAGATAATTTGCTTGGTGCTGGAACAGGGAGCTGGGGAAGGGGCACATATAATGGAAACCCTGATCCTCAGGGCCCTAGTAATGAGCTTCCAGTCTGGAGACACCTAGAGAGACTAACGCCCTCTCCTTGGTCTCAGATGGCCTCAATCTTTGGGGGGCCCCCATTCCTAGGTGACTGATGCTTGGCTAACAATCCCTTGCTCTGAGGGTGACAGCCCATGTGCTGAACCACTGCGGTCCCCGGATGCTCCCGCGCACTTCAGTTCCCACCCTCATCTGACTCTGACACTGATGACCCATGGCCTTTGACCTTGAGGTGATCCACATGCTCATGCCCTCCTGCTCTCCCCACCCCCAACCAGTCTCCAGGCCCCTGGGCTCACATTTCTTCTCGGGGAAGCTGTTGCCGGCAGTGGTGGGGATGGGGCCAGGGCCGCCAGGCGGGTGGGGGTGCTGGTGTTGGCGGCGGGCAGGCAGCGTGCTGGAGGGGAAGGCGCAGGTGCTGGTGAAGAGCACGTCGCTGGGCAGGCCCGGCTCCAGGCCGGCAGGGCTGGCGAAGCTGGGCTCCCGACGCCCACTGCACAGACTCTCATCTGACAGTGTCCGCTGCAGGCTCTTCTGTGGCGACTGCTGCCAGGACAGGGGTGTGGTCATGGCCAGGCCCACGGTCACCGCCCTCGGATGCTTCTTCCCCACCATCTGTGGTCCTCACCCATACAGCAACCGTTTCTGCTCACTTCTCCCTGAGGATTCCTCCTCCCCTCTTTGCAGCCCACGTGGGTCTGGAGGGCCGACACCACTCTCCAGCTCCAGAGGAGGTAGGGAAGGTGGAGTGACTCAGCTAGAGCAAGAGACCCAGGTGTTGGTGGGGACCACCTGGGACAGAGTGCTGGCTCCCCCCAGAGCCAGTGGGAGGAAACCCTGCAGAGACTGGGGCCACCCAGGTCCCAACAAGAGTGCACCTGCCCAAGCGCCTGGCCCACCAGGGGCAGAGATGAGAGGGACAGAGAACGCCAGCTGTTTTGGCCTCCCCCAACCTCTGGGTCACAGGAGCCCAAGTGTCCCCTGAGCAGTCCATCCACTCCTGGTCCTGTGGCCTGGGCAGGCAGGTGCTGCCTCCACCCTGCACTCGGGGAGGTTGTGAGAGCAGTCCAGTGAGGATAAAGCCCCCGTGAGCCTGCCAGGCTGGCTCACGCTGTGATCCTATCCCTGACCAACATGACATCCTGACTCTTGGCTGCAAGGGCACACACACACCCCAACAGGCCGGTGGGTGCCACGGGCAGGAAGAGGCTGGAGTGAGTGCAGGGAGCTGCCCTGGCCCGGCCCCGCCCCCCTCTGCCTGATTGCACGCATGGGAGCATGGGTGTGTGTCTGGCAGGGGCAGCCTCTACGTACGCCGGTGTCTCTCTCCTGCTCGGGCGTCAGGTTGTCCATGATGATGAGTTTCTTTAGGTCATCTTCGATGGTGGACTTGTAGTTCTTCCGTGGGGAGCGGAGGTCTCGGAGGGAGGCCCTTAACCGTGGCTGCCCGAAGACGTTTTTCGTGCTGCTGTCCACCTGCCTGGAAGGAGAGGGTCATGGTCAGAAGGGTCTTGGGAGGCTCGAGTCGCTTCTCAAAGCCATCCTGACCCCAGGGAGCCGACTGCCGCTGGATGAGTGACCGCGGCTTCCCCGTGTCACTGGTGAACATGGACAGAGACAAGACCTGGCTTACTCTCTCCACTTGCCCATCCCCCAGATGTGTCCTGGAAACCCATTCTGTGCCGTGTGTGCGCTCAGCAGCGGGAATACAGCAGTGAATGTGGAGTGGACCCATCAGAGAGACTAACCATGAATAAATGAGCAGGGAGAGAGACCCATTATGCGAGGCGGAGAGAGGTATTCTGAAGAGAAGTAAGCTGGGTAAGAGGATAGGGGTCGCTGGGGATGGAGGCTGGGTTTTCTTGTCATCTTTTGGCAGTGCCACATGGCATGGAGATCTTAGTTCCCTGCTCAGGGGTCAAACCCGCAGCCCCTACACTGGAAGCATGCTGGGCCACCAGGGAAGGCGCAAGGCAGGCTTTTCTAAGGGGATGACGTCTGAGCAGAAAGGGAAGAAGGCAGGAATCTGCTGGTAGAAGAGGATGCCAAGTAGAGGGAACAGAGTGCTGGGCTGAGGCGTGGGGGGCAAGACGGTGCGGGGGCGGCGGGGAGGCCGGGGGCAGGTGTTCGGGAGCTTAGGAGCCACAGAGGGCTCTCAGGACTCCATCGGGGGAGTCTGAGCCGGTGAGTGCCTGGTCCTGATTTGTGCTTTAGAAGAGCTGTGGGCTGAGACATCACCCTCACGGAAACAAGGAGACCGGAAACTCCGGAGTTGTTCAGGTGGAAAACAGGGACGATGCGGACCAGGGACTCCAGCCACAGAAGAGGGAGAGGGTCCCACAGAGTTAGGCTCCCCTGGGGGGTGGGTCCCTTTGGGCCAGGGCTGGGCCACAGACAGCAGACCTCTGGCCTGGACGCTCCAAGGCCTGGCACCAGATCCCCCTCACTTTACTTTCCATCACATGAGGTGGGCTCAAACATTGCGGGGTGGCTGGGAGGACCTAGAAGACGAGGCTTGAGGGTAGACTGGGGCCACCCAGGTCCCAACAAGAGTGCACCTGCCCAAGCGCCTGGCCCACCAGGGGCAGAGATGAGAGGGACAGAGAACGCCAGCTGTTTTGGCCTCCCCCAACCTCTGGGTCACAGGAGCCCAAGTGTCCCCTGAGCAGTCCATCCACTCCTGGTCCTGTGGCCTGGGCAGGCAGGTGCTGCCTCCACCCTGCACTCGGGGAGGTTGTGAGAGCAGTCCAGTGAGGATAAAGCCCCCGTGAGCCTGCCAGGCTGGCTCACGCTGTGATCCTATCCCTGACCAACATGACATCCTGACTCTTGGCTGCAAGGGCACACACACACCCCAACAGGCCGGTGGGTGCCACGGGCAGGAAGAGGCTGGAGTGAGTGCAGGGAGCTGCCCTGGCCCGGCCCCGCCCCCCTCTGCCTGATTGCACGCATGGGAGCATGGGTGTGTGTCTGGCAGGGGCAGCCTCTACGTACGCCGGTGTCTCTCTCCTGCTCGGGCGTCAGGTTGTCCATGATGATGAGTTTCTTTAGGTCATCTTCGATGGTGGACTTGTAGTTCTTCCGTGGGGAGCGGAGGTCTCGGAGGGAGGCCCTTAACCGTGGCTGCCCGAAGACGTTTTTCGTGCTGCTGTCCACCTGCCTGGAAGGAGAGGGTCATGGTCAGAAGGGTCTTGGGAGGCTCGAGTCGCTTCTCAAAGCCATCCTGACCCCAGGGAGCCGACTGCCGCTGGATGAGTGACCGCGGCTTCCCCGTGTCACTGGTGAACATGGACAGAGACAAGACCTGGCTTACTCTCTCCACTTGCCCATCCCCCAGATGTGTCCTGGAAACCCATTCTGTGCCGTGTGTGCGCTCAGCAGCGGGAATACAGCAGTGAATGTGGAGTGGACCCATCAGAGAGACTAACCATGAATAAATGAGCAGGGAGAGAGACCCCATTATGCGAGGCGGAGAGAGGTATTCTGAAGAGAAGTAAGCTGGGTAAGAGGATAGGGGTCGCTGGGGATGGAGGCTGGGTTTTCTTGTCATCTTTTGGCAGTGCCACATGGCATGGAGATCTTAGTTCCCTGCTCAGGGGTCAAACCCGCAGCCCCTACACTGGAAGCATGCTGGGCCACCAGGGAAGGCGCAAGGCAGGCTTTTCTAAGGGGATGACGTCTGAGCAGAAAGGGAAGAAGGCAGGAATCTGCTGGTAGAAGAGGATGCCAAGTAGAGGGAACAGAGTGCTGGGCTGAGGCGTGGGGGGCAAGACGGTGCGGGGGCGGCGGGGAGGCCGGGGGCAGGTGTTCGGGAGCTTAGGAGCCACAGAGGGCTCTCAGGACTCCATCGGGGGAGTCTGAGCCGGTGAGTGCCTGGTCCTGATTTGTGCTTTAGAAGAGCTGTGGGCTGAGACATCACCCTCACGGAAACAAGGAGACCGGAAACTCCGGAGTTGTTCAGGTGGAAAACAGGGACGATGCGGACCAGGGACTCCAGCCACAGAAGAGGGAGAGGGTCCCACAGAGTTAGGCTCCCCTGGGGGGTGGGTCCCTTTGGGCCAGGGCTGGGCCACAGACAGCAGACCTCTGGCCTGGACGCTCCAAGGCCTGGGCCCAGATCCCCCTCACTTTACTTTCCATCACATGAGGTGGGCTCAAACATTGCGGGGTGGCTGGGAGGACCTAGAAGACGAGGCTTGAGGGCCCGGAGCAGCCTCTGACTGCTACTATCTCGCTTTTCTACTGGGTCTCCCATTCTTGTTGGGCTCAGCTGGTAAAGAATCCTCCCGCAATGCGAGAGACCTGCATTTGACCTCTGGGTCAAATTGAACTTCCAATCTTGTTCCAGAAGCTGATTTGTGAGCCAGGGTCACTCTGATCCCCACACTGTTCTTCAGCATTCCCAAAGCTGACCCAGGGATGCCTTCTAGAAGACTCTATGATCTAAAAGCATATCACTGAGGCACAGTGTGGGGTTAAGAGCAGGAGCCCTGGTGGGCAGACAGGTCTGAGTCTGAGTCTAGACTCTGCCTGTTCCTGCTGTGGGACCCTGGGCAAGTCACACCACCTCTCTGATCCTCGGTTTGCACACAGGGAAAACAGTGACCTTACTACATTTTGGAATTTGCTGCAAACCGCCTGGCCAGCACCTCACCGAGTGGGCACTGGAAGACGAGAGCTGCTCTTCTAACCGTTTATCTGGGTGTGCTGGGCACCCTGAGCTGCACACAGTCCTCTCCTGCTGCTCCTTCCCCATTCTGCAGGCACCACAGGCTGCCACCCCAGCTCCCTGGCCCAGGCTGGCTCCTAGGGGCTCTCTGTCCTCCACTCCTGGGACTTCCTCTGCAGTCTCCTCTTGCCTCCTGAGTCTGGCCCAGCCTTTGGCATCAGGTCCTACTTTTCCAGCCAACACTGGATCCCTCATCTGAGGTGTTGCCACCCCCACACCATCCAGGGAAAGAAATAATGACAGCTAACAGAAGCACAGAGCCAGGCGCTATCTACCAGTCTCAGGGCTCCATGTGAGGTAACCTGTGAAATCCACACAGCAGCCCTCCCTGGGAGCCACTGTTAATTGGCATCTCCACTTTACAGGTGGGAAACTGAGATACAGAGAGGTTAAAGTAACTGTCCACAGTCACACAGCCTGGGAGCAGAGGAGTTAGGCTTCCAGTCCAGGCCACTGGGCTGCAGAGCCCACAGGCATTACGATGGTGCTTGGCTGTCACGTTTCTATCAAAGAGATGGTGTTTGGAAGATGTACAGCGTGTGAAACATAATCACACTGGGTTTCATGATATGCTTTTATAGGGACTTTCCTGGTGGCCCCATGGTTAAATATCCACCTTCCATGCAGCGGACGTGGGTTCAATTCCCACATGCTTAGGGGCAACTGAACCCAGGAACCATAACTAAAGAGAAACATAGGCACCTCAGCTGGAGAAGCTTGCATGTCCCAACAAAGATCCCACGTGCTAAGACCAGACACAGCCAAATAAATTAATAAGTATTTTTTAAAAAGCTTTTATACATTAAAAAAAAATCCTAGAAGAAATTATGAACAATGATTACTTCTGGGAAGTAGGAGTCATATTAGAAGGTAGAAAAATGAATCTTACACTTTTCATCTGATACAAACACCCTTCTGAACTGCTTGAATTTATTTTGCTATAATCATGTATTATAACAAAAATAATAATAAAGACTAGTTTAAAAAAGAGCTGACACCTAGACTTCATCAATGTGTAACTTAAGAAAGAAAAAGAGAAGAGCCTTTGAACTCAGAAAAAAATAAGATATCTTGGGCTCCTGAGGGTATTGAAGTCCATGTTTTTAAATTTTTTCTCTTATTTTCTCAGCTGCCAGCCTTGGGATTTCAACAAAGGAAGGAAGAGAGGGTGGTTAAGTGTTTTTTTTTCCTGTTAGGTCGTATTCCTTCTCAAATGAGAATTCCAGGGCTAGGGTAATTCTGGCTCTGTCATTATTAGGGAAGTATGCTTTCTGGGCAAACGAAAGGCTTTCTATCCAAGAGAGAGAAACAGACAAAAGCAAGAAAGACACACATGCACCCCAGAGTACATGCTGTTCCCCTGGGAGCTCGAAAGGGCCTCACTTCTGCCTCTTCCCTTTTGATTTTGCCATTTCCCAGAATCCCTTGCACAAGGGGTGCTGTCCACAAGGCTCCCCTCTGGGAAGGGTTTAAAATGACCTGCTGAAAATGTAAAACTGTGCACTCTCTCCACCTTAGGAGTTCTACGTCTTGGAGTGTCCCCTTTAAGGGGGCAGGTGTGCGGGAACGCTTTATGAAGTCCTGACTAAGGAGGAAACAGCACTAGCCAGTACTGGCAGGGTGAGGCCCCGCAGGGAGGGCTCAGAACAATCCCCTCTAGCTGCTGAAGACAAGAGGACTTGGGCCACATGACACGGGAAGAGGTTTGCCCAGATATGTCATGGGAGTAAACAAGTTATGGGGACTTTCCTGGTGGTCCAGTGGCTAAGACTCCATACTCCCAATGCAGGGGGCCCAGGTTCGATCCCTGGTCAGGGAACTAGATCTCACATGTAGCAACTAAGAGTTTGCATGCCACAACTAAAGATTCTGTGTGCCATAACTAAGACTTGGTGCAGCCAAATAAATATTTAAAAAAAAAAGTGGTATGTATGGTGTGAAAGCATTTTTAGGAAACAAAACTCACACACAGCTTACGCTGTGCTGTGCTTAGTCACTCAGTTGTGTCCAGCTCTTTGCGACCCCATAGACTGTAGCCTGCCAGGCTCCTCTGTCCATGGCATTCTCCAGGCAAGAATACTAGAGTGGGTTGCTGTGCTCTTCTCCAGGGGATCTTCCCAACCCAGGGATCGAACCCAGGACTCCCGCATTGCAGGCGGAATCTTTACTGTCTGAGCCACCAGGAAAGCCCCACACATAGCTTAGCATGGTATTATTCAAATTTACCAAACTCTCAGCTCCTAAGGTGGGTATGTGGGAGGGATTTTCTTTCTAAAAACATTCCTTGCCACAGCCCACCAGGTCCAAAACAATCTGTTCCATCGCGCCTCTGCCCTCATTTCCTCCCATACAGGCTTCCCAAGGTTCCTGAAACACGCGGGAAGTCCCTGCCTCAGGGCCTTTGCATCTGCTGTTCTGTCTGCCCAGAGCAACCTCCCCAGCATTCCCCGCAAACGGCAGCTTCTCATCCACCCAGCCTCACTCAGATGCCACGTCCTCAGAGAGGCCTTCCGGGACACTCTGCTTTTGTGGCTCCCTCCCAGCCCACGTGAGCACCATCACACTCTCCTGTGCTCCTTCTTCACTGTCTTCATCTCACAGTCATTTGTCCTGTGTAACTGTTTGGGGCCCCACTCCTCCCACCTCACCTGCAGTCTGTGTTTATGTCCAGGGTTGGGGACGAGGCCGGCAGGCAGACCGACTGAGTTGTTAAATGTGTATCACACAGAACTGACCTTCCTTCCAACCCATCAGCCAACCTCTCTACCCATCTCCTTCCTTCCTTCCAACTTCCCTTCTGGTCTCCCTTCCTTTCCCAGCAAGCTTAAATGACTTCCATAAACCAGGAGAAAGTATAGAGGACTTGCCTGGTGGTCCAGTGTTAAGAATCTGTCTGCCAATGCTGTGGACATGGGTTTGCTCCCTGGTCTGGGAAGATCTCACATGCCACGGAGCAACTAAGCCTGTGTACCCAATTACTGAGGCCCACGCACCCTAGAGCCCATGCTTGCAACGAGAGAAGCCACCACAATGAGAGGGCCTCGCTCCGCAAGCAGGAGCAGCCCCCTCTTGCTGCAACTCGAGAAAGCCAGTGCACAGCAGTGAAGACCTAGCACAGCCCACAAAAATAAATAAATAGAAGGACAGAGATACTTTAAAAAGTCAAGCCAGGAGAACACAAGCATTCCTTCCTTGCTCTGTTTGGGTTCATTTGCTGAAACTATCTTCCCAGCTCTCAGGACCCCTAGGACTTGAGTGAGGCTCTCTTGATTCTCCAGCAGAGGGCTGGCTCCCTGGAAGAAATCCTGCTAGAACCTTCTTTCTGACCCTCAGCTCCACATCTATCTATACACTCCAAGTTCCACATGGCATGACACTGTTAGTGGGCAGCTACGACATGTCTGAAAGGAATAAAATATGATGAAATTCAGTTTGGAGAGTCAAACTCATCATTTTTGTCCACACTCTCTCTCTTCTGGGAGGATTTCCTAGTGTATTGTCTAAACTGAAAATTCTAAGCAATAATTTAAGATGGCATTAATTCCAGGTTAAAAAAAAAAAAAACTGGGTTTGTGCACCTCTGATCTTTTCCCTTCTTCTCAAGATCTTTGGTCTTTATAAGTGTTTAAATCTAATGACCTCTGAGGATAAAATGGACTCGACTCTGATTGTTAAAAAGAATGAGATCACCTTCTGTGTTCTGTCTAATATGGAACTGTTGCCAAGCTGAGAAAAGAGCAAAGGAAAGAGGCTGAGCACAGACAGGAGGTGACCCCTGGATAAAAAAAGGGGGAGGTGGGAAGGAAACACACACACTCACGTGTGCTCAGAACATTTCTGTAAGGATGGACAAGAAATGAAACAATGGTTGCTCCGGGGAGGGGAGCTAGATGGCTAGGGGCCAGGGAAGGGAGACAGGCCTGGTTTTCACGGCACACCCTTTTGAACTAGTTTGGTTTTTATCCTCTGCATGTTTTACCATCTAACACACAAATGAAGAAAACACCCAGAAGGAGGTACCCTCTCTCAAAGTTCTGACTGACAGCCTTGGACAGAGTCCCTAATTTGCCCGTGTTGTTTGAACTTGCATTTGTCACGCTGGGGAATTAAACCACTCACGTTAGAAAAGAAAGAGGGAGACAGGAAAATGACAAAGAAGGCCCTGTAGTTAGGAGCAGGACAACAGCAACTCCTTTTTCCCGTGATGGTCGGGCCAGGAGTGGAAGGCGACCAAAGGCTCTGACTTGGCTGGGCCTGATCCCAGATGACTGGGTGCTCTGGCCTCCAACCCGGGTAGCTCCCTTGGGGCTGGGTTAATTAAGCTAATTAGCACCACTGTCGGTTGGCCTGCCTGAGCTGGGGGTTCTGCCAGCCTTGCTGGCGAGGATACTCATTGAGTCTGCGCCTTGGGCGGCAGGCCGATTTTCCTGGAAGGCTGGCTGGGAGAGGCGGGTGGCGGTGGGGGTCGACCCTGCCGTGGGGTGGGGATGCTGCTGCTTCATGGCTGCACTGAGCTGAACGCAGGGCCCCTAAATTCGAGGAAGGAGGGCGCCTGCAGGCCAGGCGTCAACTGCTAGATGCCAGTCCAACGCTGAGCGCCCCTTCCCAAGGCCTCACTGACTCCTTGTGCCACCTGAGGGAGGGAGGCAGGCACCCTATCCTCCCCTTTAGAAGCTGGGGACCGAGGCACGGTGAGTGGAGGATGCTCGGAAGCCACTAACACGCGGGAAGTCCCTGCCTCAGGGCCTTTGCATCTGCTGTTCTGTCTGCCCAGAGCAACCTCCCCAGCATTCCCCGCAAACGGCAGCTTCTCATCCACCCAGCCTCACTCAGATGCCACGTCCTCAGAGAGGCCTTCCGGGACACTCTGCTTTTGTGGCTCCCTCCCAGCCCACGTGAGCACCATCACACTCTCCTGTGCTCCTTCTTCACTGTCTTCATCTCACAGTCATTTGTCCTGTGTAACTGTTTGGGGCCCCACTCCTCCCACCTCACCTGCAGTCTGTGTTTATGTCCAGGGTTGGGGACGAGGCCGGCAGGCAGACCGACTGAGTTGTTAAATGTGTATCACACAGAACTGACCTTCCTTCCAACCCATCAGCCAACCTCTCTACCCATCTCCTTCCTTCCTTCCAACTTCCCTTCTGGTCTCCCTTCCTTTCCCAGCAAGCTTAAATGACTTCCATAAACCAGGAGAAAGTATAGAGGACTTGCCTGGTGGTCCAGTGTTAAGAATCTGTCTGCCAATGCTGTGGACATGGGTTTGCTCCCTGGTCTGGGAAGATCTCACATGCCACGGAGCAACTAAGCCTGTGTACCCAATTACTGAGGCCCACGCACCCTAGAGCCCATGCTTGCAACGAGAGAAGCCACCACAATGAGAGGGCCTCGCTCCGCAAGCAGAGAGCAGCCCCCTCTTGCTGCAACTCGAGAAAGCCAGTGCACAGCAGTGAAGACCTAGCACAGCCCACAAAAATAAATAAATAGAAGGACAGAGATACTTTAAAAAGTCAAGCCAGGAGAACACAAGCATTCCTTCCTTGCTCTGTTTGGGTTCATTTGCTGAAACTATCTTCCCAGCTCTCAGGACCCCTAGGACTTGAGTGAGGCTCTCTTGATTCTCCAGCAGAGGGCTGGCTCCCTGGAAGAAATCCTGCTAGAACCTTCTTTCTGACCCTCAGCTCCACATCTATCTATACACTCCAAGTTCCACATGGCATGACACTGTTAGTGGGCAGCTACGACATGTCTGAAAGGAATAAAATATGATGAAATTCAGTTTGGAGAGTCAAACTCATCATTTTTGTCCACACTCTCTCTCTTCTGGGAGGATTTCCTAGTGTATTGTCTAAACTGAAAATTCTAAGCAATAATTTAAGATGGCATTAATTCCAGGTTAAAAAAAAAAAAAACTGGGTTTGTGCACCTCTGATCTTTTCCCTTCTTCTCAAGATCTTTGGTCTTTATAAGTGTTTAAATCTAATGACCTCTGAGGATAAAATGGACTCGACTCTGATTGTTAAAAAGAATGAGATCACCTTCTGTGTTCTGTCTAATATGGAACTGTTGCCAAGCTGAGAAAAGAGCAAAGGAAAGAGGCTGAAGCACAGACAGGAGGTGACCCCTGGATAAAAAAAGGGGGAGGCGGGAAGGAAACACACACACTCACGTGTGCTCAGAACATTTCTGTAAGGATGGACAAGAAATGAAACAATGGTTGCTCCGGGGAGGGGAGCTAGATGGCTAGGGGCCAGGGAAGGGAGACAGGCCTGGTTTTCACGGCACACCCTTTTGAACTAGTTTGGTTTTTATCCTCTGCATGTTTTACCATCTAACACACAAATGAAGAAAACACCCAGAAGGAGGTACCCTCTCTCAAAGTTCTGACTGACAGCCTTGGACAGAGTCCCTAATTTGCCCGTGTTGTTTGAACTTGCATTTGTCACGCTGGGGAATTAAACCACTCACGTTAGAAAAGAAAGAGGGAGACAGGAAAATGACAAAGAAGGCCCTGTAGTTAGGAGCAGGACAACAGCAACTCCTTTTTCCCGTGATGGTCGGGCCAGGAGTGGAAGGCGACCAAAGGCTCTGACTTGGCTGGGCCTGATCCCAGATGACTGGGTGCTCTGGCCTCCAACCCGGGTAGCTCCCTTGGGGCTGGGTTAATTAAGCTAATTAGCACCACTGTCGGTTGGCCTGCCTGAGCTGGGGGTTCTGCCAGCCTTGCTGGCGAGGATACTCATTGAGTCTGCGCCTTGGGCGGCAGGCCGATTTTCCTGGAAGGCTGGCTGGGAGAGGCGGGTGGCGGTGGGGGTCGACCCTGCCGTGGGGTGGGGATGCTGCTGCTTCATGGCTGCACTGAGCTGAACGCAGGGCCCCTAAATTCGAGGAAGGAGGGCGCCTGCAGGCCAGGCGTCAACTGCTAGATGCCAGTCCAACGCTGAGCGCCCCTTCCCAAGGCCTCACTGACTCCTTGTGCCACCTGAGGGAGGGAGGCAGGCACCCTATCCTCCCCTTTAGAAGCTGGGGACCGAGGCACGGTGAGTGGAGGATGCTCGGAAGCCACATCTGCCCCGTGCTCTGAGCCACCTGAGATTTGCTCTTGATGAATGAACGCAGTGCTCACTCTGGGGCTAGGGTGTCTCATGGGGCTACATGCCTTCCCTATGGCCATCACTTCCATTGCCTCGCTTTATAGGCAAGAGCACTGATGTCCTGAGAGCTTCTGACACAGTGACCGCAGAGTCGGGTCCTGGGCTTGACTTGGGGAACTGCTCCTGACTGCGGTGGCAGTAACAGCAGCTGCAGCAAAGCTCGCCCTGAGCACTCACTCTCTCTCAGGCCCAAGGCTGCTCATTCCCCCCCCACCCCACCACTTTTTTGTGATGCCATGCAGTATATGGGATTTAGTTCCCTGAACAGGGATTGAACCCTTGCCTCTGCAGTTGAAGTGGGAGTCCTCACCACTGGACCACCAGGAAGTCCCAAGATTGTCCTTCTTATGGATGAAGACATTTGGAGCCTGGGTCCCCAGATGTGACCTGGGGGATCACCCGCCACAACCGCTGCTCCACCGTAAGCAATAAGCAGGCTATTCCCTAGGGCACGGCTGCCTCCTCAACAGGCCCTGTCTGCAGGGACCAGGGCCAGCAGGGCCACACGCCAGCCTTTCAGTCGGGCCGAGCCCGGCCTGGCGGCGAGGAAGTGCCCTGGACGGCTGAGGAAGGGGGCTGATGGCCGCAGGTTCTGTCTCCTGCTCCGTGGGGGCCCAGCCTGGCTACCTGGTCGCCCTCTCTCCTGCTCAGCCCTGTGTGGCTCAACCTTCATGCTGGGATCCTCACAGCCGGGAGGTGGGGAGGATGTCATGCCAGTTTAGAGAGAAAAGCTGAGGGAGGGAGGGGTGAGCGGCCACTGAGGGAGTCCTTCCCGACCCCCACGCTGTGCTGCTCTCATGGTGGGGAGAAGGCAGGCCGGTGAGTTCAGCGTCCTGTGACAAAGCGTCAAAACGGGGCTGTTCAGCCCTCTCCTGAGGCAGAGCTGCAGGGTTGACCGGGGCCTGCAGCAGAGGGGCTGGGTGCGGGGGGTGCGGGGCTTCCACCTCAGTGCCCTGGGTCCCCTCAGGGTACAGCTCCTCCGTTCTTCACCAGCTCACTCTGCTTTTCGTGCAATGGAGCATGCGCCCCCACACAGGCGACTGTTTCCTCCGAGAAGTCAGCAGTCCTCAGAAGGCGCGAGCCCGGCCCTGGATGCGAGCCTTGCCTGAGTCTTTCCCAGGACGAGATGCCCTGCCAGTTCTCTTTCTAGGTATGAGTCCCAGCTCTGCCACTTCCAGTTGGGTGACCCAGGCGACGCACTTCTAACCGTGCATCAGTTTCCTCCTCTAGAAACAGGGTCACCGGGAGGACCTGGGGGTCTGTAAAGCCCCATCCACACGGCCTGGCTGAAGGACAGCACCCCTGTGCTGGCCGCAGCCACTTACAGCGCTCTGGGGATACGTCAGAGGTCCCTGACCAGAATCAATGAGAAAGGAGGCAGATGTGGTGATGACTCCTTTGGGGACACACTCATATTAGGGGTGACCTATGGGACTTCCCTGGTGGTCCAGTGGCTCAGACTCTGAGTTTCCAATGCAGAAGGCCTGGGTTCAATCCTTGGTCAGGGAACTAAGGCCTCACATGTGGCAACTAAAGATTCTGCATGGACAATAAAGATCAAAGGTTCTGCGTGCTGCCATTAAGGCTGGGGGTAGCCAAATAAGTAAATAAAGATAAATATTAAAAGAAATATGTGGTGACCTCTGTACAACCGTGACACCTGCAGTGACTAACCTTAACTAACAGAGTGAATTTGGGCAAGTGACTTAACCATTCTGTACCTCAATTTTTCTTACCTGGAAAATGGGACAAAGTCCTACAACTCACTGTTTGTAATGACGGTTAAATGAGTTAAAAAAGGTAAAGAGCTTATGACAATACTTGGCAGGGGTGTGTGTGTATGTGTGTGTGTGTGTGTGTGTGTGTGCATGCACACGCTTAGTTGCTCAGTCATGTCCGACTCTTCCTGACCCCATGGACTGTAGCCCACCAGGCTCCTCTGTCCATGGGGATTCTCCAGGCAAGAACACTGGAGGGAGTTGCCATTTCCTCTTCCAGGGGATCTACCTGGCCCAGGGATTGAACCTGTGTCTCTTACACTGGCAGACAGATTCTTTACCACGGCACCACTGGGGAAGCCCACTTGGCAGGGGAGGTATCAGTAAAAGTAGGTAAATAAGTTATGCAAATGAGCGCTCATGCCTTGGGATAAAATTTCAGCAACAGAATTATACACAGATTAAAAAAAAAAAACATGTTTAGCCTCAAATACTTTAGCTGGAAGTAAAGACAATGTTTTCTGGAAAACTAGGTTAGGTGACTCAGAAGTGTCTCTAACAATGACAAAGACATTTCCAAAATGCTCAGGGAGAGTTTGAATAAAGCAGCTTTCTTAAAGGCATGTGGACAAAAGCATTAATTCTAAGTTAACATATTACTTAAAGCACGTGATTTTAGAAGTGTATCTGTTACCAAATTAATATAAGAAACCATGAAAATATTCTGTGTCCCCCAGTATTTTATGTATTTAGTTTACATATTTTTATGCAATGCACGTACATACATAAAAAGCTTTCTTTGGAACTTATAGTGGGAAAAAGGGGCTGCTGTTTGTTTTTGGCTGGCACCTGTCCAGGTATATATTTTTTTCAGCCATGCCACGGTAGCGTGCAGGATCTCAGCTTCCCGACCAGGGATCAAACCTGTGCCCCTGCAGTGGAAGCGTGGAGTCCTATCCACTGGACTGCCAGGGAAATCTGCCAGATATATTTTCTGAGCGCCAACTACATACCTTGTCCTGGATGAGGCTCAGGTGGGTCTGCTGTCCCAGTACCCTTAGTCCAATGGGTTGACAGGAAAGAACTGAATCTCTAGCAAAAGACTGTGATGTGTTCTGGATAGAGGCCAAGCAGGGGAAGAAGTGTGGGGTCCATGGACGGATGAGCCTGGTGTGGGGCTTGGAAGTTTCTTCGAGGATGGCAGGTCTGTGAGAGACCTGAGGGCTGGTGTATGGGTCTCCTCAAAATGATATGTTTAAGTCCCAAATATCAGAATTTGGCCTGATGTGGAAATGGTGTCTTTCCAGAGGTAATCAAGGTAAAATCAAAGTGTTACTCGCTCAGTCGTGTCCGACTTTTTGTTACTCCATGGACTGTGTTGCCTGCCAACTTCTCTGTCCATGGGATTCTTCAAGCATGAACACTGGAATGGGTTGCCATTCCCTTCTCTAGAGGATCTTTCTGACTCAGGGATCAAACCCAGGTCTCCTGCATTGAAGGCAGATTCTCTACCATTTGAGCCACCAGGGAAGCCCAATCAAGGTAAAATGAGACAATTAAGAGTGACCCTAATCTAACGACTGGTGTCCTTATAAAGGAAGATGTGGACACAGAAACACACACCCAGATGTATCTACATGCCAAGAAACTCCACAAATTGCTGGTGGATCAAGCAGAAGCCAGGAGAGAGGCGTGCTACAGACACTTCCTCTCCACCCACGGAGGGAACCAACCCTACTTCCACCCTGGCCGCAGCCTCCAGCCTCCAGGGCTCCGAGGAAGGACACTTGCGCTGTTGAGCCCCCATCTGCAGTGCTTTGTTACGGCAGCCCCAACAAACTTCAGGTGGGCAGGATGGAGCCGGTGGGGCAGGGGGCACCCAGGCAGAAGGGACAGCACATGTGCTGGGGAGGCCAGGGCAGCCGCTCCCATGGAGGGGCAGAGTGGGGCCAGCAGGGCTGGACCCGCTGGCACCCTGGAAAATGAGGGCCTTACTGTATTTTATGGGGTTACAGTGAGAATGGAGTGTGATGTGAGGCTCAGACATCCCACTCACTGATGGAGTGCCCACAGTGTCAGGTGACACCTGTCTTGTGACCAAGATTGTCACTTGCTTTCCAGTGGAGGAACGGGCCGTGGAACAGAGACCAGGGATGGAGTGACGGCAGCGGGCATGGAAGGCTGGGAGGCCCGAGTGAGGAGGTGGCACCACACCAAGCTCCAGAACCCCACCTCGGCCACAAGACGTGGAGGAGCGCGTTCTGGGAACTGGTGACAGCCGCTGCAGGGGCCCTGAGGTCGGCCTGCAGTGGTGGCACTCAAGACCCAGGAGCCGGGAGAGGCCGGGAGAGGCCGGGTGGGTGGGGTGGAGCGGGCCTGGGGCAGCGTGGGAGAGGAGGGCAGAGGGGTGACGGGCACGCCGTGTGGGGTCCAGGTGGGAGCCTGGGCAGAGCGCACGGTGCGCTAGTGTCTGGTACGATGTATGCGTCAGGAAAGGAGCACCTTTGCCATTAGTCCTGGGAGCGGGGCAAGCCGCTGGAGGTTTTAGTCAGGGGAGGGGAGGATCAAAATCTAGTTTGCAGAGTGGCCCCCGGCTGTCAGTGAGCAGCGTGAACTGGATTCTCAGCTTGCTTGCTCGCCCACCTCTGCAGGGATCCCGTTTCTGTCTCCTGACACCTCTCTCCTTACGAGCTCTGTGTCACCACACATCTGAATGGCCCCCTCCAGATCATGAGAGTGGACGTTACAGAGAACAGGACGGAGGAGGGCAGGCCCTCCAACTGAAGGGGAGCTGTGGCTTTTTGGGTTCTGACCCAAGCTCCACCCCTTCCCAGCTGTGAGCCTCTGGGCTTCCTCAGTAAAGCTGGGCAAATGACAGGCCTGCTTCATGGAGCACCGGAGACGGTGGCTGCAGCCACGACATTAAAAGATGCCGGCTCCTTGGAAGAAAAGCTATGACAAACCTAGACAGCATATTAAGTAGCAAAGACATCACTTTGCCAACAAAGGTCCGTCTAGTCAAAAATCACTAGAAATGACTTTTCTAGTAGTCATGTATGGACGTGAGAGTTGGGCCATAAAGAAGGCTGAAAGCCAAAGAACGTGATGATGCTTTCCAACTACTGCGCTGGAGAAGACTCTTGAGGGTCTCGAGGACTGCAAGGAGATCAAACCAGTCAATCCTAAAGGAAATCAACTCTGACTACCCACTGGAAGGACTGACTTTGGCTGCCGGATGCGAACAGCCAACTCACTGGAAAAGACCCTGATGCTTGAAAGATTGAGGGCAGGATGAGAAGGAGGTGACAGAGAATGAGATGGTTGGATGGCATCACCGACTCAATGGACATGAGTTCGAGCAGACTCCACGAGATGGTGAAGCCTGATGTGCTGCAGCCCATGGGGTCACAGAGTTGTAAATGAATGACTGATTGAACAACAGCCCACAGAAGGGTTGAGATGGATTCAGTGAATCAATTCACAGACTAGAGCTCAGCACCAAAACTGGCATGTGGTGAGTACTGGATAAAGTTTCAGTACCATTGTACTCTAACTTCAAAAACTGGCACTTCTCTGGTGGTCCAGTGGTTAAGACTCCACACTTTCAATGCAGGGGGCATGGGTTTGATCCTAGGTTGGGGAACTAAGATCCCATGTGCTGTGCAGTGCAGCCAAATTAAAATAAATAAAACCTCCAGATTCAAAGAACCGGTTTTTAACTGACTACTCCTCTCTTCTTTGGTTTCAGAGCAAATGCCCCAAGCCAGCTGCCTCCTGTTCTGCCCTGGGTTCTCTCTGGCATCCTCCAGTCACCTCTGAGGCTCAACCCTAAGCTCCCTGACTGCTCCCAGTCGTCACCCTGGGCTCCCAGACTCCACATTCGTCTGGGCTCCTCCTTCACCGGCTCCTCCTCCTCGTATGAACACTGAGGGATCTCAGGCAGAGGCCTACATCCCCCTCTTCTCCAGCCTTTATGCTGACAAGAGTCTCATTCTCCCCAGCCTGACTTCTCCCCAGAGCTCCAGACTCCTTACCCGACTGCCTCCTCCGTGTCTATTGAACATCACAACAGTAATCCATCTGTGGGCTTCTCTGGTGGTCTGGTGGCTAAGAATCCGCCTGCCAGTGCAGGGGACACTGGTTTGACCCCTGGTCTGGGAAGATCCCACATGCCTCAGGGTTACTGAGCCTGTACTCTATAGAGTCTGCAAGCTGCAGCTACAACCCATGTGCTACAGAGCCTGTGCTCCAACGAGAGAGGCCACCAACACGAGAAGCCTGTGACCGTAACGAGGAGGCAGCCCCCGCTCACTGCAACTAGAGAAAGCCCCTTGCAGCAATCAAGACCCAGTGCAGCTAAAAAAAAAAAGGGTAACCCGTCCAGACCTGAGCTCTGGAGCTCCCCACTTGGAGGGAACCACGGTTTACAGTTCACTCTACAGTTGCAACCCTGAGTCTACTCCTCACTCAGTCCCCATCTCAGCTCAAGGAGAGTGTGCTCATCCTCCAGGTTGAAAGACCTGGTTTCACCTTTCACCTTGCTCTTTCTCTCACACCACATCCGATCTGCCAGCGGAACCTGCTAGCTCCTACTTCAGAGGATCTGTCCCAAAGCTGCCTCCTTCTTCCTCCTCAGCCTCCATCCCACCCCAGGCCTCTCATGTCCTGCCTGGACCATCACACCAGCGGCCCCTATCTCCTGGTCCCTTGCAGGCCATGCTCCACATGCAGCCACAGGGCCCCTGTGAATACCCAACGTAGGTCTGTCCCCCTCTGTTCCAGACCCTTCTGCGGCTCCCCCTGAATTACAGCAGACACACTGCCCCCTTACCTGGGGCTCACAGAACCCTCCACGGCCTGTGCTCACTGCCTCTCTGACCTCATGTGCTCACATAGTCTGAGCCACACTGGCCTTCCCCCCACAGACCAAGCCCGCTCCTGCCGCAGGGTCTGTCAGCTGCTGTTCCCTCTGCCTGGAAGGTTCTTCATCCAGATGTGTCACAAGGCTCGCCACCACCCGACTCTGCACACTTTTCTTAAGTCACCCTATCTGCTGTCCGTTTACCCAACCACCATGGCCCCTGGAGGGCAGGGACCCTCTCGGCCTGTGCGTGGTTGTATTCCCAGTGTGTAGACTGGCATGGTGACCAACATATGAGGGAGTGAGGGGTTACCCTCCCCCCGGCTCTGAGATGCCCAGCTTGGCTTTGGGGGCACCTCACCAGGGGCCCGGGCGCTTACTTCTTTGGGTCAGTGAAGGGGAGCGGCCGCGGCGGGGGCTCGTCCGTCCTCTTCCACCCCGTGGGCTGCTTGCTGCGCTGGGCTGCTTGGAGAAGAAGGACTTGGGGACAGAGGTGGAGAGCTGGAAGGCGCTGGCCTGGGCCAGCTGTGAGGGCCGCGGGGTCTCGGTGCTGGCTGTCTTGTGAACCTGAGCAGGGTAGCCGGCCCTGGAGCTCATATCGCTGCAATGTAAAAATTAGAAAAGTCAATCTGTTTAAGTTTACTCTTGGGAAACAAACAAAAAAAATAGGTTATCCACACAGGAGATACTGCCGCAAAAATTCTAATACATAGATGTCTATGTGGAGAAAAGATAATGCTGCCTTCACAGCCCCCATCCCCTCCCAGCGATGTCCTCCTGGCACAGCTGGTACCTCTATGGGTATCTAAAAAAGTCACCCTCTGAGGGTGGATGATTCCCCACCCACCTGGAGATTCCCTGTATCCTGAGCACAACCTACACAGCTGAGGGTGGGGGTCCTGCCGACCCATCTCTGGAGGGAACCATGGTTTACAGTTCACTGTATTTCTTTCTTAACCCTTTCCTATGGTTAAAACACACACGTTGGGAATTCCCTAGTGGTCCGTGGTTAGGACTCACTTTCACTGCTGGGGCCCTGGGTTCAATCCCTGGCCAGGGACTAAATTCCCACAAGCAGCACAGCATGGCTTTAAAAAAAAAGAAGAAGAAAGAAAGAAAAAGAAAAACAGACAAAAAGAAAAATGTGTATACAACTGGAAAACAGGAACGTTTTTTTTGAAGGGTGTGAGAATTATATTTTCATGTGACTGAGACTGTGCTAATAAATTGCTCTGTAACTTATTTTTGCTAAACTTATGCCTTGCCACATAGTATCTTCACTCAAATATTTTTTGAGCACTAATACACACCAGACACCACTCCAGCTGATCTAATCTAAAGCCACAGCTCAATATTCCAAATGCTGGATTCCTGTGGAGTTAATGCTACAATGAACCTCATGTGGTTAATTAGGACCCAAGTCTTGGGGACCCAACTGCTGACCCCACTGAAGCAAATCAGCTTTTAAAACTTTAAAATAAATTCTAATTCCACTTCAAGTAAGAGGTCTTTAATGGGAAAGTTAATGTCCTTGGAGTACAAGTTAATAAAAACTGACTGAAGGTCAATTTAGCAAAATTAAAGGGTGGGACTTCTGACTATGGATGAATGAGAAGATTGGCAAAATCTCTCCCCACCAAGCACAAAATCAACAAAAACAACCATTTCAGCACTCTGGAAATTGACCGAGGACATGCAACAATCCAAGTATTGTTTATTTTCTGGAAAAACTGAACTTCAGGGTAAGAACAGAGGGAATCTGACGTTTTAGTCTGGGGCTCCTCCCATCCCCCTGCCCAGCTCAACGAACAAGCAAGTTCTGCCATCGCAGAGCTTCACTGAGGGTTCCAGAAGGAGAGGAGAAAGAGGGGCAGAAGAAAGGTTTGAAGGAATAATGGCTAAAAGCTTCTCAAACTGGATAAAAAAACATTCATCTACACATCTAAGAAACTCAACAAATCCCCACCAGGATAAACACAAAGACTTCATCCAGAAAAAAGAGTGAAAGTCAAACACAAGATAAAACCTCTGAAAGGACCAAGAGAAAAAGATTCATCATGTACAGAGGAAATCAATACAATCAACTGCTGACCTGTCATTTGAACCAATGGAAGTGTGTGTTATTTGCTCAGTCGTGCCCCACTCTTTGTGACCCCATGGACTGCAGCCCACAGACTCCTGTGTTCATGAGATTTTCCAGGCAAGGGTACTGGAGTGGGTTACCAAGAATAGGGTGGTATTTTCAAGGTGCTGAGAGAAAAAAACCATCAACCAAGACTTCTATGTCCAGCAAAACTATCCTTCATAGATGAAGGCAAAATAAAGATGTTCCCAGACAAACAGACTCAGAGAATTCATTGCTAGCACATCTGCCTAATAAGTAAAAATTCCTTGGGCTGAAAGGAAATGACTGCAGGTGATGATCTCAATTCACATGGAGAAGTGAAGGGTCCAAGATGGTAAGAACTGGTTAAAATAAAAGACTTCATAGAGTATTTTAGAAAGGAAATGGCAACTCACTCCAGTATTCTTGCATGGAAAATCCCATGGACAGAGGAGCCTCGTGGGCTATATACATGGGGTCACAAAGAGCTGGACACAACTGAGCAGCAGCATAGAATATTTAGGTTTTCTTATTTCTTCTCTAACTTCTGAAGTTGCATGTAAGACTGTATAAGGCAATAATAACACTATATTGTTTGGTTTATAACATATATGATGTAGAATGTATGACAGTAATAGCAAAAAGGAGAGGGAAAGGAATGGGGCTTTACTGGAGGAAAGTTTCTATATTTTGTTGGTATTCAGTTAGCACTACTCTGAAATACATTGATAATATGCACACTATAATTAAAGTTAAGAAGAATCCAAATGGTGTACTAAAACGAATTTAACACAAAAGGCAAAGTAAAGGAAGAACAAAGGAGAAAGATAGTAAACAGAAAACAAAGCGCAAAATGGCAAAAGCAAATCTAATTATCATCAGTAACTTCATTAAATGTGAATACTGAAACATCCCAATCCTAAGGCAGACTGTCAGGATGGACTTTAAAATGCAAGCTCTGACTGACTTACATAGACTTTCTATAATTTAGCAACATCTGTCAACAGGTCCAAGGTTGTGCACTGAGGGGTTGTGCACTGTGCAACAGGTGAGGGGTTGTCCAGGGAGTCACGGAGCACGTCACATCAGGATCAGACTTTATCTGGGGAGGTCACAAGGGCTTCCCCAAGGAGGAGACAGTGTCTGAGCTGAACTGAAAGATGTGAGTAGTGTCAGTCTAGCATCTGATCTCCCAGAAACCCACGCCACAGAAAAGCCTGCACAAGGACACGCAGGCACACACAGGATGGTCACTGCAAGGCTGTGTGTAAACAGGAAAAAGCTGGACATGGCCTGAATTCTTAGAGCAGTCCAAGCATATCCATATGATCAAAAACCATGCAGCTAGTGTGAAGAATGAGGTCAACTTCTGTTTATGGATGAAGACAGATGCCTGAGCTACAGGAAGTGGAAACAAGGCTCATGCAAAGCGTGCTTTTTCTTTTTTTAAATGTACATACGTTGTCAAATGTTTATTGGGCTTTTTGGGGGGGGTATCTTTTTTTTTTATGAAAAGGAAATGTATAGTTTTTTCCCCAACTGTGGGCCATGAAATCAATTTACTAGATCTTGACTGTTATTTGGGGTAGGGGGTGGAGAGAAACAGACTGGAATAAAAAACCTCAGTGTACCTCATATGAGGTAAGGGTAAGTAGTTTTGTGAAACTTTACTGAGGACGTCCACACTGGGGTGTAATGTAAAATGCTTTTCCTGTTTTCGGTAACTGTCAAAATATGTTTGATAGACCTGGGTTGGTACAGATTTGGAGAAAAACCTCTGGAGGAGTGCACACTGATTATCTCCGGAGGCAGTAATGATGGGGGAGATGAAACCACATACACAGCACAGGGCAGAAACCAAAGTGCTGTCTGACAGCTCAGCCTCCTCTGAGGCAACCTTGACTTTCCCCCTTTCTTCAGCAGAGAGCCCAGTGTGTGTAGCCTCCCAATTTTCCTTTTTAACATGAATGGCAGCCTATCATGAGCTTGCTCTGCACCTGGCTTTGACCTTAGCACGATGCCCTGGAGCTCTCTCCATGTCAGTCCACACAAAACCCTCTCCCCTTCAATGGCTGCAGGTGGTCCACTCTATGAATATATCCTAACTGGTTTTAACCCTAATTTTTATATTTCTACAGTACATATTTCTCTACCCTGTCATCAGGCATGTTCAGCTTTTATGAGCTGGAAAAAACAAACAAGAGATGATAAAGAGAAAAAAAGGAAGACTGGGTCCAGTGGTTAAGAATCTGCCCCCCAGTGCAGGGGACGCAGGTTTGATCCCCAGTTGGGGAGCTGAGATCTCACATGTCACAGGGCAACTAAGCCCATGCTCTGCAACGAGAAGCCCACATGCCGCAACCAGAGAGGCCCTGCCCCATGCCACGACTAAGAAAGCCTGGGTGCCACAACAAAGACCCAGCGTGGCCAAAATGAATAATATCAAAGGAAGAGGAAAAGAAGAACACCCCTTTCCTGTGTCTGCCAGCGGCCTCCATCCACTGCCCCATTTGGGATGGGCTTGCTTCCTCAGCCTGTGGCAGGCACTGGGTGTCATCCTGCTCCCCGTCACCTTGTAAACGAAGGCTGGTTTTACTCAGCCTCAGGGAAGGTGACCTGGCACCCAGCCCAGGACACAACCCCGAATGTTGGGTGCCACCTGTCTGGGATGGGTCAGGGGTAGGTCTGTGATCTACTTGTGGACAATGAAGCATTAGGTGCCTGTGTGGACTGTCTGCTGGTGACTTCTGGGGAAGGTTTCTTCACTAGAAAACTAACAAACGACCACTTGTACTAAACATCACCGCTTCCTCCACTTGACACAGTGACTAGCTGGACAGTCACTTTGAGACTGTGAGGGGAGCCAGTGTGCAGGCCGATGGAGACAGAACAAAGAAAGGGAAAGGACCTGAGTCTTTGAGTCAGTGAATTCCCCTATCATGGGGCGCTCTGAGAACTTCATGTTCTCAGAGGTAACAGACTTCCTCCAATTGAGCTGGGACTTATTGCTTGGAGCCAAAGGCATTCCCACGACTATCCCTGCTTTCAACGTCTACCAGCCTCAGGCATGAACGGGTGCCCTCCACACACAGCATGGCCACAAAGAACTATTCTGAATATGCTGTGCATCTTGACCCAGCCTGCTCAGATGGGCGCCCCTTCTCACTCCCCCTTGGACCATGAGCTGCGCCAGGTGCCAAGTACAGGGTGGAGTTCTTACCCCATCTGCCAATGAACAGAGTGAATACACCTTTTCTCTGAAGCACATGCAAGGCCAGGTGCCCTCCCCGAGCCTCAGCTTGAAAAACGAGGCAGCAGCACCGCCTGAGAACCATGCTGAGAACAGAGACCATGCTGCTTACTTGACCTGGGGTCCAATCCCAGCCCCGACTGACAAGCTGTGATCTTTGCTGGAGTCCCTTCCCCTCCATGAGCCTCACTTTCCTCCTCTGAGAATCGAGGCATGATACACTTGCCTCACAAGATCATATCTGCACAAAATTCTCAGGGTAGGGCTGGGCACTGGACTGTGCTCTTGGAGCTGCAGATACACAGGGATGTGGTGTGTCCAGGGGCTAAATGCCCAGGCTCCAGGCTCTCCCAGGGCTGAGGAGGGGGCATTCTGCTCTGTACTCTCACCCCACCTTCCCCCAGAGAGGCTGGGCACTTACCTGCGCTATATCTCAGGGGGAGCAGTTAAGATTTTGTTGGCGTGAAAACTGCAGGCTGAATGAAGAAACTGCACAGCTGCCTGGGAGTGTGCCATGCTCTGGTCTGTTCATCCCTGGGGAGGCTGATGGGTGGCCCGGGCAGGCAACAGGCACAAAGGGAGCTGTGCCCCTGCCTTTTTTCTTGGTTGCATTGGGTCTTTGTTGCTGTGCATAGGTTTTCTCTAATTTCGGTGAGTGTGGGCTACTCTCTAGTTGCAGTAGCTTCTCTTGTTATAGAGCACGGGCTCTAGAGTGCTCGGGTTTCAGCGCTTGAGGCTCACAAGCTCTAGCGTGGGGGCTCAGTAGCTGTGGAGCCTGAGCTTAGTTGCCCCATAGCACGTGGAATCCTTCCAGAACAGGGACAGAACCTTCGTCCCCTGCATTGGCAGGTGGACTCTCAACCACCAGATCACCAGGGGAGTCCTGCCTTTGCCTTTGGGAGGAACAGCACTGACGGAGCAGGTGGCAGTGAGGGCAGCAGCCGGCGCTGAGCCCGTGCACACAGCGAGGCCCTGCTCCAAGCATCTTGGAGGCGTCACTTCATTCGGTTGCCCCAGTAACACGAGGCAGGAAGTACCACTCTCCCTATGTTCCAAGTGGGGAAACCGAGGCTGAGAGAGATTTTTTTAAAATAACACCCCAAATTACACAACTGGTTGAGGACAGCACCAGGATAGAAAGCCAGGCAGTCTGGCTCAAGAGACGTTCTGTTTAACCACCACCCTGTACTTTCGATGACAACGGTAGTCATGACAAATACATAACACATGAGAACTAACCTAGCAGCAGCTGATGTATTTGGACCAGCTAAGTCTCAGGCCCTGTGCTGGCTGCTTCAAACCCATGGCGTGGGTGTATCCTTGTAGCCTTGGACCACAGAATCTATCTTCACCTCCATTTTACAGATGAGGAAACTGAGCCTCAGAGAAACTAAGGAGCCTGGTGGAGACCACACAGCTGGTTAGTGGTGGAGTTGTGACCTGGACACAGGCAGTCAGAGGCCAGCGCCTGGGATATGCTGCTCACCAGATACCCCCAGGGGGGCCTCTGTGGGGCCTTTTCTGCCTGGTGTCTGGCAGGGGCTTGAGAGCCGAATCAGTCCCTGCACGTGGCTAGAATTTCAGGCTCAGTGTAGGAGCCACACGTGGCAATATTCTGCCTTCAGCCTGGGAGCAAAAAACATCAGGTCTTTAAAAGTGGAAGGAGTGACAATAGGGGGCAAAAACTCCATGGGACAAAATCAATGGGGACTCCAACTGCCACCAGCCACCTCCACCCCACCTCCAACCACAGTGCCTAGGTATTCCCACAGTGGCCTCCTCCTGCCCTCACCCCAAACCCAGGCAGAGGGTGAGAGCCACCACCTCTCCCCTCCGCTCAGGGTCAGAGGCCTCCGCGTCCGCGTCCGCAGGGCCCCACACCCTCTGGGCTGGCCAGCAACTGTCACTCCCCCTCACTCATTCTGCTCTGGTCACATGGACACCGCTCCTCAAACACGCCAGACACACTTCCACCTGAGGGCCTTTGCACTCCCCTTGCCCCGCCCCATGATCTCTGCTTGGTATCCTCCTTCCCTGGGGTTTCTGGAGATGGCCTGAGTTCCTCTTCCCAAGCTGACAGTGACTCTCCGAGCAGGTGTCTCCCCTTGACCCTGGCTTCCCAGCCTACATGGGCTGGGTGGGGCCCAGTGGACCCTGAGGGCCTCATGTTACCTTTCTAGCTGGTTAGTGGTGGAGTTGTGACCTGGACACAGGCAGTCAGAGGCCAGCGCCTGGGATATGCTGCTCACCAGATACCCCCAGGGGGGCCTCTGTGGGGCCTTTTCTGCCTGGTGTCTGGCAGGGGCTTGAGAGCCGAATCAGTCCCTGCACGTGGCTAGAATTTCAGGCTCAGTGTAGGAGCCACACGTGGCAATATTCTGCCTTCAGCCTGGGAGCAAAAACATCAGGTCTTTAAAAGTGGAAGGAGTGACAATAGGGGGCAAAAACTCCATGGGACAAAATCAATGGGGACTCCAACTGCCACCAGCCACCTCCACCCCACCTCCAACCACAGTGCCTAGGTATTCCCACAGTGGCCTCCTCCTGCCCTCACCCCAAACCCAGGCAGAGGGTGAGAGCCACCACCTCTCCCCTCCGCTCAGGGTCAGAGGCCTCCGCGTCCGCAGGGCCCCACACCCTCTGGGCTGGCCAGCAACTGTCACTCCCCCTCACTCATTCTGCTCTGGTCACATGGACACCGCTCCTCAAACACGCCAGACACACTTCCACCTGAGGGCCTTTGCACTCCCCTTGCCCCGCCCCATGATCTCTGCTTGGTATCCTCCTTCCCTGGGGTTTCTGGAGATGGCCTGAGTTCCTCTTCCCAAGCTGACAGTGACTCTCCGAGCAGGTGTCTCCCCTTGACCCTGGCTTCCCAGCCTACATGGGCTGGGTGGGGCCCAGTGGACCCTGAGGGCCTCATGTTACCTTTCAGGGCTGTGCCCCCAGGAGGGGATCCCGGAGACAAGCGCCCTGCCTGCGGAAGCAAGGCTGTGAGCTTCCTGCCTGCCTGTCCGCCCGGGGAATGCCTGGCCGTGTCAGCGCCACGTGGAGCAGAGAGCCACTCATCGCCTCTAAACAGCGCCGACAAATTGCTCTGGAAACCTAGGGGGCTCTGGAGCGTGTGCTGCCTTGAGAGAGGGCAGGGGGCCAGGTGGCTGCCCGCCTGGGACCGCTCAGCCCACTGCCGTGCCCGCAGCAGGCACTGGCGCCTGGCCCCGTGCCTGGAAGCCGGGCTCCCATGACGAATGTCTGGGGGCAGAGTCTGTGAAGTCACTGGAATCATCCACGGGCACAAGCTGCTACAGGCTGCAGCGGTTTCCACGGGAGGGCTGGAGTGCGCGGAGGGAGTGGGTGGGGGGTTTGGGCATGGCGGAGCCCTTCCCTTCCCTGGCAGTCAGTCAGTCCTTGAGTTGTGCTGGCAAACTCAATCCCTACTACCCCTGAGACAGCCCACGTTCCCCTGAGGAGCCCACAGTGATCTTAAAACACAAGTCAGATTATGTTCTGTGGCTCCCATGTCTCTCAGAACCAAAACCCAGCATCTGACCATGGCTGGTAAGCCTGCCTGAGCTGGGTCCCTGCCCACCGTGCAAATCAGACCTCCTGCCATTCTCCCATTCGGCCTGTCTGGCCGCAGAGCATCTCCAGAACACCGCAAATGAGTTTACCTTCAGGGACTCAGCATCTGCTATTTCCCCTGTCTGGATCACTTCCATGCATCCTGTGAAATATCACCTCCTCCAAGAGGCCTTCCGGGACCTCTGCCTAGCTGGGTTTTTCTCCCAGACCTTATCTCTACCTGGCATATTAACAGCACACGGCTGCTCAGCTGTCTGCCTGCCTCACTTTCTCTTTAGGAGAGTGTCAGTTCCACAAAAGAGGGACTCGACTTTGCCCACTGTGTTTGAAACGGTACCTGGCACACAGTAGGTGCTTTAGGGTCAGTAAACGTAAGAACAGGGATTTCCCCTGTGGTTCAGTGGTAAAGAATCTGCCTGACAACGCAGGAAACACAGGTTCTATCTCTGGGTCAGGAAGATCCTCTGGAGAAGGAAATGGCAACCCACTCCAATATTCTTGCCTGGAGAATCCCTTGGACAGAGAAGCCACAGAGGCTAAACAACAATAAACATAAGAATAACACTCCTGGGGACTTCCCTGGTGGTCCAGTGGTTAAGAACCTGCTTTCCAATGCAGGGGACATGGGTTTGACCCCTGGCTTGGAACTAACATCCCACATGGCACAGGGCAACTAAGCCCACGTGCCACAACTACTGAGTCCATGCGCTCTAGAGTCTGTGTGCCACAGCTAGAGAAACCCCACGAGCTCTAACAAAGAGCCTGCGTGCCACAGTGAAGACCCAGCACAGCTTTCTTCTGGGACTGCTTGGCCCCAGTCTCCTCTATTCTCTCGCGAATCTCAAGACCCCCGTCTGCAGTAGCCTCCCAGCATGAGCAGTCGCCAGCACTGTCCTGGACCTTTGTCACCTCCCTTCTTATGCCTGGCAGTACCACTGCTGACACAGCCACAGCTGCTCTGCCCTCTGGTCCAGGCCCCTTCCTCCCTTCTCACTGATGTCTCAGCCTCAGACCCATCCCTGACACTTCTCCTCCAATCCTGCCTCCAGCACCATCTTTCACAGCATCTATCTGTCTGTATCATCCTTTCTGCTGAAACACTTCCTTGCTGCCCACAGTTCTTCGGACTAAGTCCAAACTCTGCGCTGTGGCTGACAAGGCCTTGCGTGGTCTGGCCCCTGCCAAGCTCCTCAACTTTTCATCAGCTGCCCTCCCAATTTCCATCCTTGAGCCAAGGGGCCTGTGACCTGCCGGCACCCACCCTCCTCCCCACCCCAGGGCCTTTGCATTTGCTATTTCTGCTCATAGGGACACTTTCTCCATACATCATCTTTCCATTTTCTTTTAAAAAAATTTGTAAAATAGCCCACATATAGCAAAGTGTACAAAACATATATATACAATTTAACAAACAGTTACAAAGCAAACACCCACATAACCGCATCAAGATGAAATCATCAGTTCCCTAGAAACCACTTACCTGCTCCTTCCCCCTTAACCCTCTGGTCCTTGGTAGAATGACTCCTCCTCAGGGAAATTATCCCTTCCCGCCACCCCCTCATCCCATTAGATCAGACACCTCTTTAGCCATGCATCACATCCCCTCAGATCCCAGGAGGTCTGCCCTGCAGGAACTCCCCTAGCATAATTCACTCATTGCTTTTGTAATTGTTTGCCTGCTGTCTCCCCCAGCACCCTGTCTGTTCCAGGAGAGCTAGGGAACCTGTTTGAGGCAGAGAGCTGTGCATACACTTGGCGCCTGCTACATAAATGAGCAAGAAGTGCTGGGCTACAAAGGCCCCAGAAGGAGACACAAGGGCAGCCATGGAGTGCTCGTGCCTGCCTGCGGGGAGCCGACTGGGTAGTGGGGTGTCGTTCTGGCCCCGCCCCAGGGAATGGACCTATGTCAGCAGAAGCACAGAGCTGCCCCGAGCGAGAGGCAGTGTGCGGCCAGCGGCAGTCAGAGGCACACGTGGGCTCCTGAGCACAGCTGCTCAGGGACCCTCTGGGAAGAGGTGGGAGGGCCAGCGGGGTGAGTGGGACCGCACACCCTCTGTCTGGAACGCTCCACCCTCCTCCTTCCCAGGAGCTCAGCCTCTTTTCTCCAGGGAAGCTCCCCTCACACCGGGTCTAGTCCCCCCTCTGGCTGCCATACCCCGAGGGCTTCCCTCACCCTGGCCCTGGCCACTGTGGGCTGTCATTGGAGGCGGATCTGTCACCCACATTGACTGTGAACACTAAGGGCTCTGTCCCTAAATAGACGCTGATGCTCAGATTGTCAGGACAGTCAGGCTTTGAGTTTGTGAGACTCAGGGTTGGGAGAAAGCAATGGCACCCCACTCCAGTACTCTTGCCTGGAAAATCCCATGGACGGAGGAGCCTGGTGGGCTGCAGTCCATGAGGTCGCGAAGAGTCGGACACGACTGAGCGACTTCACTCTCACTTTTCACTTTCATGCATTGGAGAAGGAAATGGCAACCCACTCCAGCATTCTTACCTGGAGAATCCCAGGGACGGGGGAGCCTGTGGGCTGCCATCTATGGAGTCGCACAGAGTCGGACATGACTGAAGCGACTTAGCAGCAGCAGGGCTTTAGGGACAGTCAGGGCCTCAGTTGGACTTCCCAGGTGTCTCAGTGGTAAAGAATCTGCCTGCCAATGCTGCAGACGTGGGTTCAATCCCTGGGTCGGGAAGATCCCCTGAAGAAGCAAATGGCTAGCTACTCCAGTATTCCTGCCTGGAGAATCCCACGGATAGAGGAGCCTGATGAACCACAGTCCATGGGGTTGCAGAGAGTTGGATATGACTTAGCAATTGAGCACGTACTCAGGGTCTTAGTTAGGGATAGAATCAGGGACTTGGTTAGGGACAGCTTCAAGCTATTAATGAGAGGGTCAAACTTTAGTTAGGGACAGTTTGGGACATTAGTTAGAAATAGCTCAGGTCCTTAGTTAGGGACAGTGTCAGGACCTTAATGATAGCATCAGGGTCTCAGCTAGGGACACTGACACGGCCTTAGTGACTAGGCCCCCATTGTACAGATGAGGAAACTGAGGCCCAGAGAGGTTCAGTCATTTGTCCAAGGCCACACAGCCATGACAAGGCAGAGGCAGGGCTCAAACCCGGGTGGGGTGACTCTCGAGTCCACACTCTCATCGACTGTGAATATGTTTATTTCTTTAAATCAATTCATTTAATTTTCCTTAATCGATCCAAGGCAGTATCTGTAAAATCAGGGGATGGGTTGATAACACTTTTCCTAATATCCATTTAAAATAAAACATCTTCCTCCTCGCACCACCCAAATTACCTTGAGCACCCCATTTTGGAAAAGCCTGCTCCACACTAAAGCCTGGTTGCCTAGGAGAAAACTTCAGGAAGCAGCTTTAATGAGTAGATAAGAATGATTTGCAATTAGCATCAATTGTCTGCATGCAAATTAAGCTCCCAACCACAGGGCCCTCTTTGGAAGCCTCTCCCATTTTACCCCATTTCTGGGTTCAGCAAATCCTTCCCCCAGACACAGGGTAGCTTTATGCCCGCTCCTCCTGCCTCAGCCACAGTCCACTCCCCAGCTCCGCTGCTTTTATAGCACACATTCCAAAACCCCTTAGCTACTCAGCTTTACTACTTCAGGCCCGTGCCCAGCAGCGGAGACCCGGGCACCCCACGGCAGCGAGTCCCTCTTGGTGGGTGCCCTGAGACGTGTCTCAGTGATGACCTGATTCTAGTCTGTCTCCCTCAGTGGGTGGTGGTTGAGGGGAGGGCAAGGCGTCTCATCTAAATTTGCGTGTTCCTTCTCCTCAGCGCTCAGCCTAGAACCTGGGACAAAACAAGTCCCTGAGAGATATCTGTGAATGAAATGAATGGGTAGATTAATGAATGAAGGAGCTGTTCAAAAGAGCCTGTGAGCTCAAATGATTCAGATCTATCTATATAAGGACTTCCCTGGTAGTCCAGCGATTAAGACTCTGCCTTGTAATGCAGGAGACGTGGACCCCTGGTCTGGGAACTAAGATCCCACATGTCGAAGAGCAACTAAGCCCGTGTGCCTCTACTACTGAGCGCATATGCCTCAACTGGAGGGCTCAAGCACCCTGGAGCCTGAGAACGTCAACGAAAGATACTATGTGCTGTGACTAAGACCTGACACAGCCAGTAAATAAATAAATTTTTTTTTTTAAAAAAAGAAGAGATCTGTCTAGTGAGGCAGACTGTGACAGAGACTGAAGTCTCCGGGAGACCCTTCCTCTCCACACTCACCTTTATCCTGGCTCCTGACTCCAGGAGGGCTGAGGCCAGCGTGAGGGACAGCACTGACATGCGAGCACCCCCAAACACGGCGGTTTCCAGACCAGTCAGTGTCCGGAGCCCCTTGGTCTCAGAATCCAGTTATACTTGAATCTCTTAAGCTCCAGGACCCTCACACTACGGTACGTTTTTCTTTCCAGCCAACGCCAGTCTCTCAAATACTGGCTTTCGAGCGACGAGCAGCAGAACCCGAGTTTGGTAAGACCACTCTCGGCGAGGTCATGCGATCCTTAAAGCAGGTAGCGAGCAGCTCTCACACATTCGGAATGGACTAGACTGGACTACAGGGCTCTGCACCATCACACTAAGACTTTGAAGGGAGATTTTTGCTCTACCTCTTTAAAACCTTCCCCTTTTTTTTGACCATGTCTTGTGGCGCATGGGATCTGGTTCCCTGACCAGGGATCCAACCCGTGCCCCTTGCATTTGAAGCAGTCTTAACCACTGGACCACCAGCGAAGCACTGCTTCATGTTTAAAAAACCCAGACATTTCTACTCAGACCAAGACCCAGGCCCACTGGGGGCTGTGGTCAAGCAGGCCCGAGGCAGCTGCCAGGTGCGTGTGTTCTGTGCGGAGAGAGGCTCAAGTCTGGGCACGGGCCAAGGTGTCAGCAAGCCAAGGCAGATGAAGATCCCTAAGGCGGTCCTGGCCCCTGCTCGGGTGCGGTCAGGGGAGGGAAGGGAGGTGTCCACACTATGGACCTGGGAAGGTGGACCCACACTTAGGGGTCCACACTGGGGGCTGCAGCCCTGTACTCACTGCCCGGGGCCGCAGGCCTCACAGGGCCCCTGGATCAGGCCGAGTCCTGTGACGGCAGGATGACTTACGGGAGGCACTTCACGGCTTCCATCGGATTCTCAAAGTGTATGCAGTGCCCGGGCTTCCCAGGTGCGCTAGTGGTACAGCACCTGCCTGCCAATGCAGGAGACTTAAGAGACAAGGGTTGGATCCCTGGGTCAGGGAGAGCCCCTGGAGGAGGGCATGGCAACCTACTCCAGTGTTCTTGTCTGGAGAATCTCATGGACAGAGGAGCCTGGCGGGCTACAGTCCATGGGGTCACAGAGAGGCAGACACCACTGAAGCTACTGAGCACACACGCATGGCCACGCGGTGTAGACTCCAGGCTGTTGGTTAGTCAATGCCTGCTTGTTCTCACTTATTCCCCTGTCTGCCTCTCTACCAGTGGTTCTCAAAGCACGGTCTGGGGACCAACAGCATCAGCACCGACACAGAACCCTGTACAAATGCACATTCTCAGGGCCTGCCCAGTAGATTAGGGGAATGTGTGTTGAACAGCCCTCCAGTGGAGACCATCTGGGGTCCACACTGCCCTTTACTATGGAGGCTGGAAGGCTAGGCCAAGATTCCCCAGACTTCCTTGCAGCTAACATGGCCAGGTGACATTGCCTGTGGAAGGGGTTCGGGGAAAGCTTTTGCTTTTTCCACAGTCAGGGAGCAACAAGGATGCTGCCCTCCTCCCTCTGTTCTCTGCCTCCAGGCCTCTCAGGGGCACCACAGCTATCTGGAGACCAGGAAGTCGCAGCCGGTATGAGGACGACGACGGAGCAGAAGACACAGGGTGCCAGACCTCAAGGCCCCACTTGAGCTGCTGCTCTACCAGCCTAGCTCTGCCCTCCCTGGACTTCCCAACAGGGAACTGTTAACTCTCTATTTGCTCAAGCCTCTGTGGGTCTGGTTTTCTATTACCTGCCGCCAAATGCACTCCTAATAGAAAAAGTGTGTGACTCCCAGTAAGCATAAAAACTACTGGTCTTGGGAAAGAGAAAAAGGAAAGAGACTGAGGGTCAGAGTGAACCAGAGACAGATAGTCAGGGATTTTCCTTCCTCTACTGAGATCCTTAAGGCCAGTGGATGGGTAGCCAGGGGTGGTCCACGGTATCCCAGATCTGTAACAAACTAATGTGTGAGCACACCCATCTGTGAGCATATTTCTGGGGAGGGGAGCTCCACCATCAGGACCATAGGGGATGTGGAAGGTGGTCAGAACCCCTGAAGAACAGGGGCTAGATTTGGAGCCTTACCTGGACTGCCTGGATGGGTCGCGGCTGCCCCCGGCCAGGCCTGTTGGGGTGCTGGAGCCTGAGGAGTACAGCTTCGGTCGGTAGCCCTTGTTCTGTCCAGTGATGCCCGGGGCAGGCGAGACCTCCCGCCGCCGATCTGCTTGGTGAGACCGCCCGGTGGCCTCGCGCCCACCCCCACAGAGGCCCATGCTTCCTGGGGGCTTGTGCGGCTTGGCCGGTCGAGGTGTCTTGGCCAGAGACATGCAGCCGGGGCTGGAGGTGTAGAGGGTGGTGTCGATGCCACTGTCGCTAGAGCCACCCTTGGAGAGAGGGTCTTGCTCTGGCTCCAGGGGGTCCAGGGGGTCGAACCAACGGTCATCGCTGTGGCTGCTGGAAGCATTGCTGGAGAGGGTATTGCTGCTGGAATGACTGGAGTACTGGGGCTCCCCCTGGAAGGCAGGAGAACTGTGTCATCATTCTTAGACCCCAGGTGGGGGGCAACCTACCCTCCCACTGGGGTTCGCCTCACAGCTGAGCATGAACCCTGGAGCTAGACAGCTTTGAACTCTGGCTCTCCTCAGACCACTGACTGAACTTCCCTGTGCCTCAGTTTCTACATCTGTGAAATGGGCTGACAATAACCCTGTTCCATGGGGTGGCTCAGAGGGATAAACGACACTGCTTACGTAATGTGCTACCAGCACTAAGTTCAGTGTATCTGGAGCTGAGCTCCTGACCTTCCCTCCTGAATTCGCCTCTTCCTTGTCTCCTAAGGGCACCTCCGTTGTTTCAGCTGTCCTTACCCAAGAGCTGTGGAGGCACTCTGGACCTTGCTTTTGCTCTCACACCCTTATCTAGTCCAACAGCAAATCTTGTTGCCTGTGTCTCCAAACAGATCCAAACCTGCCAGCTTGCTCCCTTCAAGACTCCACCCTGGTCCTGTCCACTACTGCTTCCCACTGGATCATGGCAACAGCCTCCTCCCGTCTCCTTCTTCCTGTCTTTCCTAATCCCCGGACCCCAAGCTGTGCCCTACATGCAGCCAGGGACAGGCTGTGAACACTCGTGTCCATTCACGTCTGTTCCCTGCTCAGAACCCTCCTTCTCACTAGGGAAAAGCCATGGTCCCAGGGCCCCATGGTCCCTGGGGCCCTGCATGATCTGGCTCCGGGTTCCAGTCTCTAACTTCATCTCCTCCCTTCCTCTCTCTGGATCACTCCGTTCCAGCCACAGTGACCTCCTCGCTGTTCTGAGCACGCCAGGCGCACTGTTCTCTCAGGGCCTTTGCACTTGCTGTTTCCTCTGCTTGCAATGCACTTCCCTCAGATGATTTTCCTGGGTTGCCTCTTACTTCAAGGTCACCTCCTCGAAGGCCTTCTCTGACCACCTCATCCTAAAGCAGCTGTGCCTGACATTCTCTTTTCCCTTAACTGGACTTTTTCTTTTGCAGTAAGAATCAGTTCTCACCATTATATAATGAATCTGTTTCTCTGCTGACTGCCTGTTGCCCACAGTGGAAAGTCAGCCTTGTGAGCACAGGGGCTCACCTGTCCTCTTCAACCCTGGGGTCCCAGTACCTGGACCATGGTACATGCTCATCATTCACTCACTGAATGAATGGATGTGAAGAGACTGCCAAGTTCTCAGTCTCTTCCTGGGCACACAGGACTACATCCCCCAGCTCTTCTTGCAGTGACCTGTGGCCACGTGACAGCATCCTGGCCAATGTCACATTACAGATGGATGTCATTTATGCCATTTGTCTAGGTCTGAGCCACAAAACGTCCTCTCTCCCTCAACTGCTGGAAAGAGGCAGGGGCCTGGTAGAGGGCTCTGGTGCCCCGAGGCTACAAGAGGGAGGGAGCCTGGGTTCCTGAATCCTGCAGAAAGCTGCTTGCTGAACACCCACACTGAATTGCTACATTAGAGGGGAATAAACTTCTACTATGTGAGGTCCCTGGGACCTGGGGGCTGTCTGTTACGGCAGTTTGTTGTTTGGTTGCTGAGTCGTGTCCAATTCTCACGACCCCGTGGACTATAGCCTGTTGGCCTCCCCTGTTCATGGGATTTTTCCAGATAATAATATTGGAGTGGGGTGCCACTTCCTCCTCCAGGGGATCTTCCCAACCCAGGGACTGAACTCGCATTTCTTGCACTGGCAGGAGGATTCTTCACCGAGCCACCTGGGAAACAGTTAACCTATTGATAAAGATTGAACAGTCGGTGTCCCCCAACATGCGTACACTGAATTCTAATCTGATGGGATGGTATTAGGAGGGAGAGCCTTTGGAAAGTAATTAGGTTATGAGGGTGGAGCCCTCATGAATGAGATTACAAATCCCTATGATTTTTATGTATTTATCCTATATATGTTTATACAACATGAAGGGGGTTATAAAGTCCATATATATATTTATATACTTAAAAAAGAGGTCACAGAGAGCTCCATTCACACATGAGGTAAGGTGAAGGCTGTCCATGAACCAGGAAGCAGGTTCTCATCAGACACCGAATCTGCCTGTGCTTCAACCTTGGACTGTCCAGCCTCCAGAACTAGCAGAAATCAGTAACTGCTGTTTATCAGCCACCCAGTCTGTGGTGTTTTAGTTAGGGAAGGCTGAGCTGGTGAAGTAAGCCACCACAGCGGATGGAATGAGGAAATCGTGGCTCGAAGGGGTGAGTGATTTGCTCAAGATGAGATGGACGGAGGAGGCTGGAGCCAGGATGCACCATGGGTCTAACTCCAGACCAGGCATGTAGCCCCTCTGCTGGAGTGGAAGGGGGCGGAGGAGGAGCACGCCCAGGTGAAGCTGTGTGGCAGTCCAGCTGCTGGCAGCCAGGGCGGGCCAGGCAGCTGGCTCCCACGGCCCTGGCTCCCCAGGGCTGGCGGGCGGGGCTGAGACTCACCTTGGAATGCCTGTTGGGGGAATCTTTGCCTGCTGCGTCCTGCCTGGAGGCGTGCTTGCTCCCGTTGCTTCCAGCCATGGCTGAGAGCCGGGCCTGGGCAGGCACATGCCACAGAGGCTCTGCAGTGTAACAGGAGACACACCAGTGGTTAGAAGTGACTCGCATTCACCTGAAGCATCTGGGCTACATGTGGTTTTGATGGTCCCGTTCCTCTGCCAGCTTGTGCCCAAGACACGGCCATGACCTCATCCACTCAGGTCTTAGGGTCTAGCAACACTCATGAACAGAGTATTTACTGAGCACTTACTAAGGGCCAGGCACCATGCTAGTGCTTTACATAGCTTAACTTAGTGAAGCCTTATTATGACAACCCTCAACCCTCAAAGGAGGCTGAGTGCATTTTCGTCCTTCCGGGCCACCTGGATTTTCTATTTTATAAATTATTTGTCCATATGCTTCATAAATTTTTCTTTGGAACTGACCACTTTCTGGCGAGCAGGGCTCTTTTTTCTTTTTCTGTTGGCCACATCACGTGGCATACGGGATCTTAGTTCCCTGATTGGGACTGAACTGCTCCCCCCACCCCTGCCCCCCATGCAGGGGTGGTGCAGTCTTAGCCACTGGACTACCAGGAAGTCCCTGAAGAGGGTTCTTTATATATGCAAGGTAGCATTCTTTGTTGGTTAACCATGCACAACTTTTTTGGTTAAATAGAAGTACAATCATAATGAGCACTGTCTGACAATTTAACTCTCACTTTACAGATAAATATACTGACACTTGCTTTTTGCCGTGTATCTTCATGACACACGTTCACATAACTGAACTGGAAGTTATCTAATTTTTAACAGCTGCAGAGTTTTCCATCATTGAATGGACATCAATTATCTAACCAGTTTCCTACTGATGGATATTCAGGTTATTTTCAATTTTTCTTAACATTTTGGTGGCCTTTTCTCTACATTCAGCTTTGAGCCAAGTGCGGAATTGTGTCTGGGACAGAATTCTCCAAGTGAAATGGCTGGTTCAAAGGTGAAACAGGTTTAAAATCATGATGGCTGCTATGGGTGTAAATTAGTCTAAACTCCCAAGGCTGGTCAACGTGCCTGAATGGAGCATCAGATCTTAAAAAAACACACCACCTCTGGGAAGAATGGATACATGTATAAGGCTGAGTCTCTCTGCTGTCCACCTGAAACTAGCAATCATTTTTCCTTTTTAAAAAAATGATTGATTTTTGGCTGCACTTCATTGCTGCGCACAGGCTTTATCTAGCTGCGGCGTGCAGGGGCTACTCTCTAGTCGCAGGGCGTCGGGTTCTCACTGCAGGGGCTTCTCTTATAGAGCACGGGTTCCAGAGTGTGGGCTTCAGTAGTTCTGGCACACGGCTTTAGTGACCTCTTGGCATGTGGGATCTTCGCAGATCAGGGATCGAACCTGTGTCTCCTGCACTGGCAGGTGGATTCTTTATCACTGAGCCACCAGGGAAGTCCCTATCACAACACTGTTAATTGGCTATACTCCAACATAAAATCAAACGTTAAACACATGTACATACACACAATCTAAATGGAGGGCCAATTAATATCTATTAAACTTACAAACGCACAATGCGTTAACAGAGGACCCAAACCCTGGTGGTCTAACCCCAGAGCCCACACTTTTGATCAGTGCTGTAGTTAAAATACTCATAATAATGATGATTATTACTAAGCACAAGTTGTGTCCAGTATTACTATAAGCGCTCTACCTGCATTACTTTGCTATAACCACCCAGTGATATTATGAGGTGGACATTAGTACCAGTTTAATAAATGAAGGAGAACATCAAGACCCAGAAAGGTTAAAAAACTGGTCCAAGGTCACACAGAGCTTCAGGCCTATGCTCTCAACCCTGGCAACCTCTCTGTGCTTCCCCAGCGACAACAATGCTAGCAACAGTGCAGAATAAGCTCTCCGGAAGCTGGAGTCGTCATTCGCTGAATGATGGGCTGGGTCCTGTGCTGAGGCCGGACAGGTGTGATCTCACTGATCCCAAAATCACCCTGCAAGGAGAGACACTGAGGGTGCCCACTACAGAAGAAGGACCAGAGGCTGGGAGAGATGAGGTCATCACCAAGGTCATACAGCTGACTCAGAACTTCTCATCAGGCCCATCGGAGCCTGAGTTCACCACCACACACACACCGCTGCCCCTGTTGCAACCTTACGGGGCTCTGAGCCCATGTTCCTGCTGGGGAAGGTGGGCACGGAGGGCCAGGCAGGGCACTCAGGGACACAGAGAGAGCAGCCTGACTGGACACAGTTGAGGGTGTCACCGCCCACTATGCCCACCTGCTTCACCCTCCAGAGATGCTTTTCCTCCTTGGAGACATCTGAGATGCCCAGAAAGCACTGGTCTTCTGGGAGGAGGGCCAAAAATGCCAGGAGACCATGTTTCTGCAGAGAGCCAAGCCCGTGGCAGTCACATCCAGCTTTTCTACCACCTAGGACACCATGGCTCCCACATTTCTCTCTCTGGCGGGACATCTCCCCACGACTTCAGCCTTGTACATACAGCTGCCCACACACCTCCATGGAGCGTCTACCAGGCACCCTCTACTGGACATGGCCAAAGCCGGCTCCTTATCTCCCCCCAAAATCCATCTCTAGTCTCCTCTGTCCTTTTGGCTGCTCAGGTCAGAAACCAGTTATCATCCTTGAACCTCAGGAAATCCTAAACTTTACCTCCAAAGAACTGTATCCAGAACCTGCCCACCTCTCCCCCTCCACTGGCCCCGCCCCATGCGAATCTGTAGCCAGAGGGACTCTGTGAACAGCTAGTCAGGTCCCATCCCCCTCTGCTCAGAAGAGCTGAGCCCCATGGTTCTGAGTAAAGGACAAAGTCCCTGCTGTCCCTGCGGCCTCCCTGGCCTCGTCTCCCACCATTTCTCTAGCCTCTCGGCCTCTTTCTCCAACACCAGACCCCCTGCCACCTGGGGTTCTTCACTCAGCAGTTCCCTTTCCCTGGAATGTTCTCCCAGCCGTCTCCCTCACACTCTACTAGCCTCTCCTGAAATGTGATTTGTTCAGAGACCTCCTCAGACCCCACAAATCACTCTCCAGGCACTATGCTGGTTTCCAGTTAATACTCAGCTCACACTGGGGTTGAGGGACTATGGTGGTATATGCAGCAGGCATGGGTCAAGGAGGGGTCCTATTACAGAACCAGTAGGTCCTGGTCCAAATTTCAATGCAGCTACTCACCAGCCAGGACCTCGGACAAGGGACACCCTTTCAGGGCCTCACCTCCGTTTCTAAAATGGGGTGGTCACAGCAGCCCCTCTACTGTGTTCCTGAGATGATTTAACAGAAGGGAGTGTGGAGCACCTGAAACTGTGCTACTGTTGCTGTGACTACAGTCACCTGACCAGGGCTGGGCACTCCCCGACGTCCATCCCCTCTGCCAGATTCCCCCCACCCTGGAGCTTGAATACACTCTGCACTTTGTGGAGACTTCTGAGCACAGACTACCCTGATCTGTGAGCGTGCAGGGAAATGTTGGCCAACTCACAAGGTCTCAAGGCGGTGAGAGAGGAATAGGGCCATGGGGGACTGAAGATGGAAGGAAGGAGGGCCCACGGAGACCTGCTGTGACCCCCTTATCTGGGGCCCATAGTGAATAGTGAACGCTGGGGAAGTTTCCTTCCCACTTACACCCTGGTGTAATGACATCTCCCAGCAACAGGTTTCTCTTTTTCAGGGAGCAGAGATCACAGACCTGCGGGTGGGATCAAACGTGCTGAGTGGAGGAGGGAGCCGAGTCTGCAGGCCCCGGAGGCAACAGACTTGGGGGGAATGTGGTCGGGGAGGCGGCAACCTGCTTGGCTGAAGTCCAACTGCTGTCCCTGGTTTAACAGAACCATGGACTGCGGAAGCCCACGGGCTGCAACTACCGAGGCTTGTGTGCCTAGAGCCTGTGCTCCGCAACGAGAAGCCTGTGTACTGTAATGAAAAGCAGCCCTCGCCCTCCACAACCAGAGAGACTGTGCATAGCAACGAAGATTCAGTGTAGCCAAGACAAAGGAAGGGAGGAAGGAAGGAAATTGAAGAAAAAGAGACACACACAGGGGAGAGAACCATGGCATGAGGTGTTGAGGAATTCTCTAGGTTGCTCACCCTGGGCAACAGGGTGCACGTGCCTCTCTCCCTGCCCCATAGCACCTGGGGGGTAGCCAGTGATGTGCAGACATGGTCAACCCCCATGAGAACTGCCTGGATATTCTCAAATGCCTACTGTGTGGACATCTCCATCTCCTCCCACTCTGACGTTAACACCCTCCGATTCTTCATTTTCTTTCTTTCTTTTGAACCTACCTATCACCTGCTGGTTCTCACAGTTTAAAAGAGTTAACAGCTTTGTTAGGCGACATCACGTTGAAGACATTCATCCAAGGAGTACATGCCATGATTAATACTTATACACAGGAGAGTAAACAGATGAGAAGATGTTTAGTCTCACCAGGCATCAGAAGAATGCAAATGAAACACACAATGTGGTACCACTGTGTGCCCACCAGGAAGGCTGAAATGAGAAAGGCTGGGGAGGACTGAAGCCGCTAAGAACTCTGTCTAAGAGATTTGACAATCTCTTAGAAAGTTAAATGCATAACCCAGCAATTCCACTCCTGGGTATATTCCCTGCAGAAACGTGAGCACATCTTCAGAAAAGGCAGGTACAAGGATATTCCTGGTCGCACTGTTCTAAGCAACCCCAAACTAGTCCAATCCAAATGTCCTTCAAAGCTAGAATGGGGTAAGACACTGTGGGTCATGCAGACAGTGGATATACTACTCAGAACTGCGCTGCAACAGTCATGTGGCTGGCCCTCACCAACACAGTACTGAGCCCCAGAAGTCACATACATGTATACACACACACAGTGTGTCCAGTGGGAATCTATGTTCCATATGCGTGAAATTTAAAACCAGGCAAGACTAAACCTGGCCGTGAGAAACAGGGCGTGGTGGCCTTTAGGGGTGCTGACTAGGAGGGGCTGGGGCCTGCCAGGAGGCTGGCTATGTCTCTCTCGCCCTGGGTTGGAACAGGGGTGTGTTCATTTTGTGATTATATTATTACATGAGGTGCGCTGGATTTGGGCTCGTGTCTCAGGATAACAACTGAGAAACAGCATCGAAGGCTTTCTGTAATGAGCAGCTAGGACACTGGCGGTTCTGTTCAGCCCCCGGCCCCTGGAGGACCACTTTCAGATGCCCCCTGGCAGTCCCCTCCTCCAGGTTGCACATCTGTGCTCCAACTCCTGATTGACAGCAACGGCAGACCCCGCCTGCTGATGCCCTGTCTGGATGGACACGGATCTGGCTCACTAGTCCCTACTGCTCTCCCAGGTGCCTTCTCTAACCTTACATGGTGCACTAACAGCTTGCTTTCGTGTTTTATTCATCACTGACGGGGGAGGGGCTTCACCCGTCACACTGTGAGTAACGGGTCATGCAGGGTGGGGCCGCAGGCACAGCTGGCCTAGGGGGGCGCCTACCTGGCTTCTGACGCTCCATGGTGCTCTCCTGGCTGGTCAGGCCACCTGATGAGGAGTCACCGCTGGATGTCCCGTCGTGGCTGAAGTGGGGATCGAAAGACAGCAGCGGGTGTGGGGCGGCCGTGTACCTGCAGGGGAGCGAGAGCAGGCGGGCACAGGGTGAAGGGCTGGTGTGTCCAACACCACCTGAGGCCGAGACTTGCTCGCTGGGGGTTTTAAATACCCGGGAGGCTCCTTGAGGCTGGGAGGCTGGATGAGTAAGCCTGGAAACGTGCTATTAACTGCAGGTCAGGAATGAGCTCTGTCCGGGAAGCATGCCAGGGAGCTGGTGGCGGCAGGGTGCATGGGGCCAGGTGGGGTCTTCAAGGAAAGGGCGGGGGCAGAAGCCACTCAGGACCTAGGCTCCTCTAGAGTCCCATTTCTTTTTTCGGCTGCAACACACGGCACGTAGGATCTTAGATCCCCGACTAGGAATTGCCCCCTGCATTGCAAGCACGGAGACCTAATCAGTGGACCGCCAGGGAAGTTCCCCGGGGTTCCATTTCTTTGCTATGAAATGGGGTGACTGCTGTCAGCAGCCCCGACTCCTAGGCTGGTCTTGGGCTCCCTCTCTCTCTGATGGAAGAGAGCAAAACAAGGCAGCCATCTGTAGGTCCAAGAGGCCTGGGAGTGGGCCACTTGGGGGATCAAACCTCTCCTCGGCCTCCTGCCCAGCCAGGCTCAGTCACTTCCTTGCCCCGACAGTTTCCCAAGCTGTCAAGAGGCAACCGCAGTGAGTCTTTCCTTGTAGGACTGAATGCGTTGAGACTGACACGTGATACAACTGGCTGAGGGGCTGGAACCGAGTATGTCTCTCTGCTGGAGGAAGGGGCTGCAGGGGAGAGGTTGAGGGCTCAGGAGACAGCATGAGGCAGGTCTGGGCCCAACCCTAGCTCCACCCCTCACTAGCTGCGTGACCTTGGCTGGGCAAGTGCTCATCAGTTTGAGCTGCGGTTTTCCCACCTGAAAAATGATGTTTTCTACTACACAGGGTTGTGGAGGGATGGAATAATAAAGCTGTCTCCTGGAGAGAGATTCTCCTGGGGGTGGGCCCTGCACAGCACAAGCCAGGCCTGAGATTTAACAGAGGGACTGGAAAAGGATCTCTGTGGCCTCGGGTCCCAGCGACATTCTCTGTGAACCGGAGCCTGTGGGCGCCTCCCAAACATCCATTCCAACTCAGATCAGAATCCATCATGGTGGAAACCCTCTCTTTGACTGGAGTTGGTTAAGAAAGGCAGAGGACATGTGAGAGGATTTGAGTTATTAAGTTTCATTCCCATGAAGTACTTCTGATTCTTCACCTGACAAACACATGGCAGGACCACTCTTCCAGCCCTTTGAGACCGGCTGGTTGGGGCTGTGTGACGATCAGGGAGTTGTGAGGGAGCCTGGGTCCTAAGGGGTCCACTCAGTGGTGGACCTGAAGTGTAGGTGCAAAATAAACCCTTGTTGACTTGTTATTTAGTTGCTCAGTCGTGTCCGACTCTGCAACTCCATGGACTGTAGCCTGCCAGTCTCTTCAGTCCACAGGATTTCCCAGGCAAGAATACTGGAGTAGGTTGCCATTTCCTTCTCCAGGGGATATTCCTGACCCAGGGATCAAACTCATTAGCAGGTAGATTCTTTATCATGGAATCACCTGGGAAACCCCTTCACTGACTTAAGTCACTGCAATTTTCAGGTCTGTTAACCAGCATAACCTGACTGAGAGAGAGAAAGTCTACTTAGAGCTTGTGGGGGAAAGTCTCCTTGCTCCAGAGGGAGATGACAAGGAAAGATGCCCTCTCTTCCTCATCAGATGTTGCCAGGTCCAAATATGACATCACTTGCAGCTATCGCCCTCTCCCAACCAGTCTGAGAACAAGGCCAATGCTGAATGTGGAAGACAGGGGGCAGGAAGAGCCACTGGGCCCTTGATAATGCTGTCAAGGTGCTGGATTAACCTCCCTGGGAACAGCTCTGCCTCTGAACCTTCTTTTCTGGGAGATAACAAATTCCTACAATGTTTGGTTACTTGCAGCCAGAATTCCATAGGTATGAGCCCTGGACTTGGGAGGAGTTACTGAGCCTCCATTAGTCAAGCTGATACTGTGATTCCTCACTTGTTTCCTATGCCTGAACTTGAAACTTGAGAGGGTAATAAACTGGAATCCCACCCCCAAAATCCAAAAAGAGTTAGCTGACGTCTCTGGGGTCACCCTGCCAGTCCAAAGCCAGGGCTGTCTCTGCAAAGACCAACTCTGAGCTCCTGGCTTTCACATATACAGGCAGCAGAGGAGTGCCGCAGAGGTGCACTGGACTTTCTGAAATCTTATCTTTCCTCACCTGCCAGGAAAACACATATTATCCCCACTTCTCCAGACCCTGAACTCTAATGCCTCCAGGAAAAAAAGACACCACTGACAGGTGAATGGATAAAGAAGATGTGGTGTATATATGTGTGTGTGAAAGAGACCAAAATTGGGTTGTCTGTAGTGATGCAAGTGATGTAGAGTCTGTCATACAGAGTGAAGTGTGAAAGAGAAAGATAAATACCATATATTAATGCACATACATGGAATCTAGACAAGGATACAGAGGAACCTGTTTACCGGGAAGGAATGGAGACACAGATGTAGAGGATGGCTTTGTGGACATGGGGGTGGTGGGAGAAGAGGGTGGAAAGACTTGAGAGAACAGTACTGAGTGCAGAACAGACAGCTAGTGGGGAGCTGCCGCGAAGCTCAGCGTGGTGCTCTGCGATGACCTAGAGCGGTGGGGGTGGGGGCGGGGTAAGAGGGAGGCTCAAAAGGGGAGATAAAATGTATACACATGGCTGATGCAAGCTGTAGGACAGCAGAAACAAACACAGCATTCTAAAGCAATTATACGCTACTTAAAAGCAAAAAAGCATAGCAAGTCTTCACCTTACTGGCTGACTTAGCAGCCAGCCAACCTCCTGGTAAATTGTGACTCCAGTACTGCTGGAAGTTGATGTGTTGATGATTCCATTTTTTGAAAATGCCTGAATCAAATCTTGAATGCTGAAGGAAACTGGTCGGCAGCTGCTAGGTTTGTAAGAGGCAGATACTACAGGCACTTCCCTCGATGTCTATTCTCTGCTTCCACCATGGTAGCAAGATCCAAACTGCACTGGTGGCAGCAACGTGATGGGTTAGCAAACTACATTTCCCAGACTCCCTTGCTTTACTCCAAAGAAATAAAAGCACCACATGCGACTCCCAGACAATTTCTGGCAGCATGGTGTGGGATCTTAGTTCCCCAATCAGGGATTGAACCTAGGCCCTGGCAGTGAAAGAACAGAGTCCTAACCTCTGGATTACTGGGGAATTCCTCGATGGACTATCTTTAGCTGAACAAATGTTTTCAGCTTCATCTCTCAGCTAACTGTCCTCTATCAAGAAAACCTGTACTTTGTTCACTCATGTAATTCTTTCACTAAAAAGCCTTCTTCTCATCCCAATGCAAACTGACTGGCCTACGCTGACCATTCTTTAGATGCTGAATATGTCCCATTTGGGGCCATCTGTATCACTGCCAAATCCTGGTCAAGCTGATGAAACTAGGACATTCCAGCATCTCACCATACAAGCTCTGGGCAAAACTCCCCAGAAGCAGGCCTGAGCTGCCAGGATCTTTGCTTTGAACTCCCTACTCTGCCACGTAGGAAAGTACCAAGACAGATGTGGAGTCCTGAGGGCAGGGCTCCAGCGTGCTCGGTCAGTCTCCTACAGAGACTGATGGGTGGAGCTGGGGATGGGTGCATTACAGGATGGCTGGGTAAAGGGTGGACACACGATGCAGCCATTGCTGGCTGCCACTCCAGGAGGCACCACCTTCTTTGTCCCTGCTGGTGGAGTCCGGACGCTGCTCTGGCAGCCAACCCTCGACCACATGACTTGAGCAAATACTGAGGGTTTGCGCTTCCCTGGTGGCTCAAATGGTAAAAAAAAATCCGCCTGCAATGCGAGAAACCTGGGTTCAGTACCAGGGTTGGGAAGATCCTCTGGAGGAGGACATGTCAACTCACTCTAGTATTCTTGCCGGGACAATCCCCATGGACAGAGGAGCCTGGTGTGGCTACAGTCCATAGGCTCACATAGAGTTGGACATGGCTGAGTGACTAAGTACACAAGACAATTGTGGGGGTCCCACGTGACCTCGCCAGGGGTTAGTTCAGGGGTGGGTAAGTGACCGAGTTCCTTCATCCTTAGAAACAGACAGCAGCTCTTCCCTCTTCTCTTGCAGGGCACCGGTTTTGCCTGGGGCCACAGCAGCCCTTGTGGGTCACGAGTGGAGTCAGGTCCCTGAGGAAGAACCTACGCAACTGACCAGCCCGAGAGCCACCTGCCTCTGGAATTATTACATGATGCTAAATCCCCTTAACGCTCATGCCTTCTTCGGTTAGGTTTTCTGTCTAAAGTCAAATGTTTCAACTTCCCTGGTGGTCCAGTGGATAACAATCTGCCAGCCAACGCAGGGGACACAGTTTCTATCCCTGGTCCAGGAACTAAGATCCCATATGCTGTGGGGCAACTAAGCCTGTGCCTTGCAACTACTTAAGTCCACATACAGCAACCAAGAACCTGTGCACCATAATGAAGACCCAGAGAGCAACCCCGCCACCTCCACAAATATCAAATGCTTCCCAATGGATGGACCACTCTTTATGGAACCGGCAGAGGAAAACAACTTCCATAGTTGTGATATGTGCGCTTGGTGGTTGTGGCTCTTGGGCTCTAAGCTACAGATTCAGTAGTTGTGGCACACAGGCCTAGGTGCTCCGCTGCTGTGGGATCCTCCTGAACAAGGGATCGAACTCATGTCTCTTGCATTGGCAGGTGGATTCCTTATCACTGAGCCATCAGGGAAGCCTTAAAAGTTTTTTTTTTTTAAACAGCTAATTTTTTTCTTTTTTGGGCTGTGCTATGCAGCATGCAGGATCCTAGTTCCCTAAGTAGGGATTGAACCCGTGCCCCCTTGCAGTGGAATTGTGGAGCTCTGACGCTGGACTGCCAGGGAAGTCCCTGAGGCAGACATTTTACATGTGAACAAACCTAGGGGCAGAGAGCTGAAGCCCCTGGCCCACACCACATGGCCCTCTTCTCCTGTTGTCTCCCAGTAAATCTAAGATGGGCTGCAGGACAGGTTCGGTCTATGAGGGTCTCTGAGTTCCTGGAAACCTGATGAATCTGGCAGGTCAAGGCCCGCAGGAGAAGACAGCAGGAGCCAGAGAGTCCCGAAGGGGGAAATGTCTGTGGCTGGGCTGGAATGCCTGGCTTGCGTCCCATAGACAGGCTCCAGGATGTCAACTGCGCGACAGGAAACGGGGAAAGGAGTTGAGGCCAAAGGCCACTGGGGCAGCCCAACCTGCTCCAGGGCCTCCAAAGGCTGGCTGGTGACCAGCCACGAGAAACACTGGCGGGGTTCAGGGGCTGAGGTATGCTAGGAATGTTTGGCAGAACTTGGAACCTGGCTGGCTGTCAGAGATGAAAAATACTGAGACCAGTGCCACAGAAAGCCTGGGGAGAGAGGGGTGGGCTGGGAGGAGATGGAATCTGAGGGGAAAGTGAGAGTTTTCCACTTGCCAATGCCAGAGAACCTGAAACACAGAATCACAGCCACCTAGTGTCATGTGGGGGTGGGGACTCCTGAAGGGACCATTCCTGCGGACAGGCAGGACAGCTCTGGGTCAGAGTTGGTCTCTCGGAATCACATAGGCCCAGGTTCCTGGAAAAGTGATCCTGCCCAACTGGATCCACTTTGTTAAGCCTGAGTTTTCCTTCTCCCTCTATAAAATGGGACATGCTACCCACCTCGTGGAATTGATAGAAACAGCTCACTGAGCTCATGTATCAATGGGACAGTCTAGAGAACAAAGAAATAGACCCCCACAAATGTGCCCAGCTGATTTCCCCTTCCTATGAGCTTTTGCTTTAAGGAGCAAAGCAGGGACAGTGGAGGAGAAGTAGCCTTTTCAATAAATGGTGCTGGACACTGGCAGGCAAAAAAAGGAATCTCAACCTAAACCTTTCACCCTATGAAAAAAATAGCTTTAAAAAATTAACTCAAAGTCAACTACGGACTTAATTGCAAAATATAAAACAATAAAAATTCCTTAGGAGGGGAATTTCCTGGTGGTTCAGTGGTGCAGATTCTGTGCTTCCACTGCAAGGGGCATGGGTTTGATCACTGGACGGGCAACCAGGATCCCAACATGCCAAGTGGTACAGCTTAAAAAAAAAAAAGGAAAAACTTCTAGGAAAAAACGTCTTCAAGACTAGGAAAGAGTTCTAAGATTAACACCAAAAGCAGGATCCATAAAGGAAAAACAATTGTAATTTGCATCTCACCAAAATTAAAACTTTTGTTGTGTGACAGACTCAACATGTTAACAAGATGAAAAGACAAACTAATGACTGGTGGGAGGAAGTATTTGCAAACCGCAGAGCTGACAAAGGACTTGTGTCTAGAATATACAAACACTGAAACACAAAGATGTTCAACATCATTAGCCATTGGAGAAATGCAAATTAAAACCACAATGAGCTATCATCACACCTATGAGAATAGCTAAAGTGAAAAGTGGCGATGATACCAGATAGTGATGAGGATGTGGAGAAACCGGATGACTCACAGCTTGCCAGTGGGAACGTCAATGGTACAACCACTCTGGAAAATAGTTTGGCAGCTCTTTTTAAAACTAAAAATGGACTTACCACACAGTATGCAATTGTATTCCTTTCTTTTTTTTCCTGAACACTTTTCTACACACAATACAGAATGGTCAGCACACCCTTTCACTGAAATAATAATGCTCTCAACTTGTTGAGTAAGTGGCACTTGGAGAAACATCTCCCCACACCCACCCCAGGTTTACCAAGGTGTAAGTGACAAACCATAATATACTTAAAGTTGTACAATGTAATGACTTGAAATATGTATACAATATAAAATGATTACCACAATTACCACATCTAACATCTCAAATAGTTATCTTTTTTTTGGGTGAAAATGTTTAAGATCTACCCACTTACTAGATCTTAAGTGTATAATACAGAATTAACCACAGCCACCATGTGACACATGAAATCTTCAGAACTCACTCGTCTTATGACCCAAAGTTTGTGCCCTTTGACCAACACTGTCCCATTTCCCCCACCCCCAAGTAACTACCATTGCATCTACTGTTTCTTTGAGTTTGACTTTTTTTTTTCATTCCACATGTGATACTGCACAGTATTTGTCTTTCTGCTTTATTTCACTGAACATAATGCCTTTAAGGTTCATCCATGTTACTACAAATGGCAGGATTTCCTCTTTTTATGGTTGAATAATATTCCATTGTGTATATTACACCACGTTTCCTTTATCCATTCATCTGTCAACAGCCATTTAGGTTGTTTCTATATTTTGGCAAGCAACTGCATTCTTGGGCATTTATTGCAGAGAAGTGAAAACTTATTTTCCCGCATGTTCAGAGCATGAATATTTGCACAGCCCAAGCCCAGACACTACCTGAATATTCATCAGTGATACCACATCACCAAATACACCTCGGCAATAAGGATTTGACTATAGATACAGGCAAAAATGTGGATGACTCTCAACTGAGAGAAAAATCTCAAAAGGGCACATACTATGTGATTCCTTTTAACGTAGCATTCATGAAGTAAGAACCCAGAAAAGATTACTGGTTGCCAGAGGGATGGGGGAGGGGATAGGTGTGGCTATAAAGGGGTAGCCAGAGGGAGTTTCACGGTGACGGAACAGTTGAGTCTTAACTATGGACAAAACTCCACACAGCTACACACACACAGATAACTGGTGTATTCTGAATAAGCACTGTGGATTGTACCAATGTCAACTGCTTTGATATTAGTTATTCAAGATGTTAAATTTGGAAAGGCTGGGCGAAGGATTCAAAGAGGGCTCTATATGTTTCTTTTAAACTTCTTGTGAATCTATAATTATTCAAATAGTTTAAAAGCAATAAGATAGGAGGGGGGACATCAGGACTTTGGGGGGAAAAACGCTCCTTGGAATTACCAAAAGCATCATAACTACCACCTCTATTCTTGGCTAATGGCTCCATGCCAACTGCCACTTCCAGCCTCAGCCACTGTTGCCACCCAGGTGCCCCCACACCTCAAACTCCTCTCCATTCCACACCATTCCGCTTACTGATGTCTGTGGCCTCTGCTTTGTCTGGAATGACTTTCTCCCTTTTCTCTGCAGCAAACTCCTATTCATCTCCCAAAGCCCTATTCAAATACCGCCTGCTCTGGGCAGCCAGCTTAGACCTGGGGTTGGGCTGAGCTCCCTTCTCTAGGCCTGAGTCTATCAGAGCTCTCGGCAGTGTGTGCTTCCCTTCTGAAATCTTCTCTCACCACAGCAGGTGCTGGTAACAGGAACCCCTGGGTAAGTATCTCAAATATTTCTCCTGGCACCTGGAACACAGAGGGCTCTTGGGACCCACTGCAGTTGAGAGCTGAACGGTGGCTACCAGAAGATGAAAGAGTATGTTTCCCCCAATTTTACAACAGAGGCTTAGAATCAAGCAGTGGTTTAGTGTCGTAGCTCTCAAAGTGTGTTCCCTGGGCTGGAAGCCTTGGAATCGCATGTCCTACCCTAGTCCTACTAAGCTGGAAACTCGAGGGTGAGGCCCAGTTATCAGTATTTTAACAAGCGCTCCTTCTGGTGATTCTGAGGCATGTTATTTAAACAAACTCACTCACTCACTCCATCCCTTAATCAAATATATACCAAGGATCTACCAGACCCTGAGTTGTGTGATGGTGATCATAAGAAAAAAAAAAGTGTTATATATTGGAAAGCAGCAGGCCCGTTCACGCACACATACATGAATATGCACACACGCACACTTCCCGGGCTAACAGGATGGAGAGGACTCAAGGCCGTCATCAGGAAAAGACAAACGGAAGTCAAGGGAACAGGTGGTAACGCCACTGTGTAGGAGGTGGGGGTACAGGGAAGGCTTCCTGGAGGAGCATCAGCACTCACACTGGAAGAGTGGGGTCCAGGGAGTCTGTGGGGGTGAAGATCATGAAGAACTCCTGGGTGGACAGAAGAACATGGGGCACATTCTGCAAAGCACACAGCCTGCCTAGGAGATCAGAAGTGGCTGGGGTCTACGGCCACACCACCCTGAACTCGTCCCATCTTGTCTGATGTCGGAAGCTAAGCAGAGCTGGGCCTGGTCAGTACTTGGATGGGAAAAGGGGCTGAGGAGGCTGATGTGCAGGGCTCTGCACGAGGCTGGAGAGACAGAGGAGGAGGAGAGAGGAGGAGGAGGAGGGGTCCCTGCTGGCCACAGTGAAGCATGGAGGCTGTGTCACGAGAGCTCTGGGACATGTGGGGGTGGGGTTTGGAACAGGGAATAGACATGGCCAGCCAGACAAAGACTCCCTGGCTACTGAGTGGGGGTGGACTAGAGGAGGTGGCAGAGAGGCTGGGGGCACAGGGAGGCGGCCAGGGGGCGGGGGCAGAGATGCTCAGGGGGTTGAAGAGATGGGCTGCAGTAGAGGGGAGGGGAAGGCATCCAGGATGAGGTGCATGGCTCTGGCCCGAGGACAGGCGAGTGGTGTGGCCACCCCTCAGACAGGTACCCCAGGGGAGGAGGAAGGTTCCAGGGCACTGGGAAGGCCGCTGGAGAGTAAGCTAGAGAAACTGTGTTTATTCTGAGGCACAGAGAGCCAGGCAGGAGTTGGGAAGATCCCCCAGGCTGCCAGACTGGGGAAGGGGACAGGACTGAAGCCTGACTGGCCCTGAAAACTGGGTAATGTTGGGGGCCTGGTGTGGGGGGAGCATGGGCTGGAGCAGGTAACAGCTGTGTTGCAAGGGGCGTGCTCAGACAAGTGATTCAGGCATTGAGAAAAATGGCAATTGAAACGCTGCTGCGAGGACCAGCAGGGCCCGTCCTGGTCAGGCTGGCTTGGCCCCACATCCTAAACACACAGCCCTCTATCCCAGCGGGCCTCTGAGGACCCTGGAGAATCCAAGAGCCCCATAAAACGGCAAATAAACCTGTATGTCGGGTAAGTGCATCTCCAGAGGAAGAAGGCTGCTGGCTTTCATCAGATTCCTTAACGGGAAAGAGAGAAGAGAGTCTGACCTTTCTGGGGATGGCTTGTATCTCGCGTAGGTGGCCGAGCCGGGGGTGGAGAAGCTCCCAGAAGGCTGTCGGTAGGGAGGGACTTTGTCGACCCCTGCTGGTGACGCTGTGTAAGGGGTTTCAGGGAAGCTGACGGGCCTGGAATAGACAGGAGAGAGGAAGAGGGTGGGGGTGAGCAAGGAGGAGCCTGGCCCAGTCCTTTGACCCAGCCACATCTGTGGGCTTCACCTGCTCTCCTCTGTGGGGATGGAGGGAAGGCTGCTGAGCGAAGGGCTGGGGAGGCCAGGACACCCCTTGCCTCCTTCCCACCACAGCTGAGCCTACCCCTCAGCGTCTGCAGCCTGACAGCAGCTGGATGGGCCACCCACACCTGGGACAAGACTCTCCTCTGCAAGTTGGATTCCCTCGTTTCTTAGAAATTTTTCTTTAATATATAAAAGCACTTATCTGTAAGGTATATGCCATCATAATAAAACAAACTGCCTAAAGTTACCACCGACCCGAGAGCCAGAACTGGGGCCATGTGTACCCATGGGTGGGCTCCTCCCCGCCCCACTTCCCTGTCTCCCCAAGAAGTAATCACTCTCCTAAATTTTGTGCTTATCAGTCCCCTGACCTTTAAAACAAATACATGGTTTAAATCACACATGCTAGGGTGGATTTCCAACAGCAGGCGCTGAGCATCCCAGCTCTGCATCCACGCTCCAGAGGCTCTTAAGGCAAGTTCAAGGCGAGGAGGAAGGGAGGGGCACGAGAATGAGAAGGCAAGGGAGAGGAGGAGGCCGGACAACAGGCGGAGGAGAGAAAGGCAGAGGGTGGCAGGGGGGAGGCGGGGGCTGGGTGGCACCCCTGGGCAGGGGTGGGGGTGTCCTTACCTCTTGCTGTGCAGGGGCTGGGACTCCCGGAAGGGGACCATGGGGGTCTGCTTCGGGGGCCGGCTCAGGGACTGGGCATGTCCAGGGGTGGCGGGGGCGGCCCACTTGGAGGCCGGGAGAGAGTTGTGGGACGAGGGCCCGCTCCACTGCCAGGGAGCGTTGCTGCGGTAGGGGGGCCGGCCCCCCGGGGCCAGGCCCTCTGGCTCGGTCTTGGGCTCCGAGGTATTCATATCATAGGTTTCTGGCCACCCTCTAGGAAGGAAAACATCGTTACTCAGAAAAGGCCCTGGCCCACCAGCGAGCAGGGCTGCTGCTTTGCAGCCCAGATCTGAACAGTCTTCTATTTTAAAGGCCGAGTGGGGACCCTTCAAACTGGTCTGAAATGGAGCAGCTCTGTGTCCTGAACCCAGACAGGGTCCAACACAATGGCCCCGACTGCTGGGCACACTCTACTTCATCTCCCCGTCCCCTCTTCATCTCTCCCGGTCTCTCCCTTCACCCTGACCCAGGCCTCCAGTTGGCCAGTGTCCTCTTCAGGCTGGCTTGGCGCCCCGGCCCTCCCCTGGCAGTACTCAGGGCCAGAAAGGCGGATGCCCTCGGCATCAAAGGACAGTATCTGCCTTGTTCCAAAGCTCAAAGGCAGCTGGAAGAGGAGCAGGTGACCTACTTTGCAGGGTGGTTAGAAAAAAAAAAAAGCCACGAAAAATCCAGAACCTTGAAATAGATGCCAACGGCCTGTGACTCCCCCTAGACCAGGCTGGCACACGCGCCGCAATGCTCCTGGCTCCGGGCGGGGGGCTCCGCAGGCTGGGCTGGTGTCCTCTACCTCCGCTGCAGTGCAGCGTGGCAGGGGGCTCTGAGCCCGAGCAGCAGCCTGTGCTCACAAAACCCACCTCCCAGTGGCTGGGAGCTGAGCTGGTAGGAGCCCTGGGCCTGGAAGCTGTCAGGCCCACACTGAGCCAACCCTCTGCAGTTCTCCTGAGCCTCCTGGAGCCTGGGGCACTTGCAGGGTCACCTGGCAAAAGATCTGGTGGTCGTGGTGGCTGTGGACCCAGGTCATGTCTGCTAAGGAGGCATCAAAAAGTGACCCAGAAAAGTTCTTTGGCACCTGGGCCAGACACAGTGCCCTCGGCAGCACTGGAGCTGGAGCTGATATTCAGAAGCGCCTTCCAGCAGCTTCTCTGGATCAGTAGGTGCCCACGCCTCACCAGGTGCCAGGTGAGGAATGACAGCATACAAACGCCTAACAGGACCTGCAGATGTGCCAGGCCCAGGTGGAGGTGGTAGCACCGTGGACCCAGGCAGTGTGTACCCGCTGCTCCTGCCTGCCTAGCTTCTACACCCCCTTCTCCTGAGAACAGGTCTATGTGCTCTGGGTGGGGTGGATCCCACTTCCTGGCTCCAGGTATGAGCATGTGACCCAGGCCAGCCAATCAGCAGTGCTTCTTTGAGATGACAGGCACAGGATTGTCAGGTGCCCCAAGCTGAGCCAATCAAAGACAGTGAGCATCAACTCTGGAACTGCTGCAAGGGGGATGGGGGTGGGGGGTGGGCAAACTGGAGCTGCGATGAGGAAGAGGTGTCTTGAGAATGATAGCAACACAGAAAATGAGACAGGTGAGAGAGATTTTTGATGAAGATGTCCAACAGCCTGCATAAAGCCACATTTCAATCTTGCCCTATTTCCTGGTCTTCTTAGGTGCATTAGCCAGTAAAGTTTCTCTTTTGCTTCACCTCTGTTGCTGGTTATATCAGTAGATACACTGAAGAAAGAAGCAAATTGAGGCACGGAGAAGTTAAGTAACCCATCCAAGGTCACACAGCCAGTAAGAGGTAGAAACTGAATTGATTGATTTATCTTTTTTTTTCTTTTTTTGGCTGTGCCATGTGGCTTGTAGCATTTTAGCTCCTTGACCAGGGATTGAACCCATACCCTGGCAGTGAAAGCACTGGATTACCCGGGAATTCCCAGAAACTGGATTTAAAGATAGTAAGCTGACTCGAAAGCCCACAACTTTAACAACCATACACACTGGCTCACTGGGAGAGTGGTTTGGGAGCCAGTGGGTAGATTCCACAGGCCTGTGACATCTGCCCCTGTTACTGACAGCTCCACCTTTGGCCAAGAGTCCCTGGACATGACCTCAAAGAGGGGAAAGAATCATTGGAGGGCAGCACAGAGTGATGGAGAGCCAGGGCGCCGCAGGCAGACAGCTAGTTTAGATCACAGCTCTGCTGCTTATGGCCCATGTAGTCTTGGGTGAAGGAGTTTCCTTCTCAGAGCCTCAGTTTCCTCATCTGCAAAATGGGGGTGGTGGCGAGCATCAGCCGAAAGTCTGGCGCCTGCCAAGTACTTAACACATAAGAGCTGTTGCTGTGGTCGCCTTCTCCAGGTGATTCTGTAGACTCTGCCTGCCATTCCTACAAGCTCAGAAGCAGAAGCCTTCTTTCCATTTTCTGAAGTCCAGCCAAACCCACCTGGGGGCTCTGGAACAAACTCCTTCCCTGTGATCTGAGATCCATCAGCATCTAGATTACCCTGAGTGCTCAGTAAAGGAAAGCAGATGCCTGGGCCCATCTCAGCTCCTCTGAATCACAGTCCTCTTTGAGGTGGGGCCCAGGAAGCTGCATTTTACCAAGCTGCCAGGGATGATGCTGACGTGAGAAAGTTTAAGAAGCTCCTTTCACTGATCGAGTTTTAGGAATGTTTTTAAAAATTAAAGTGTTATTAGACGGCATCTCTGTCCACCAGTTACACTCACCAGAAGCACCACAGCTGCCAGGACTTTACATATTCTTGACTCACTGCATTTTCTGTAAACAATCAATTACTACTCCATCACATGGATGACCTGCGATTTACTCAGCCAGTCTCCTGTGGTTGGACATCTAGTTTCTTCCAGTCTTTTGCTCGACCAACAACGCTGCACTAAAGATTCCCTCTCCAACCTCTCAGCCATGTGCAGAAGACGCCCGGTGATGGATGCCCAGGATCGCAAACCCCTTTTCCTCTCTGCCTCCTTCTCTTTGATTCCCAAAGCCTAGTTTCTGGAGGCCATGGGGACTCCTTTCTCTCTCTCCAACTCACTCACTTGTGGGGTTTTTAATTCCCCTTCTCAGGGAGGAGCACCCCTCCGCCTTTAGATATCTTGAATCCAAACGAGGAACCAAAGGTGTCCTGGATCAGCTTCCCCATCAGGCAGGACAAACACAGTGAGATGAGCCTGTACAACACGGCAGATGACCATGAGAAACCACATCAGGGGCTCTGGGATGTCCCTCCTGGCTACCTGGCGCACCTGGGCAGGGCACACTTGAGAACCCCAGTCTCATGGTCTGGGGGTGTGTGAGTATGACCCCCTGTATGCTATGCGGTGTTGGAAGAGCCTGGGGCCCAGACCCAGGCCCTACAAAGCCTGGCTGGTGGCAAGGATTGTGACACCCAGGCTAGGAGGCCAGGCTCATAGCAAGAGGCTGGAGGAACCGCAAAGCTGGGCTATCAGCTCTGCAAACGAGGTCAGCCAGACCCCTCTGCGCTTGAAGAGCCACACATACCACGCAAGTCCCAACCCACACCTGTCCCGTTTCGGTGGCTGCCTTGTAAAGGGAGCCGGATGATAGCTTCCCTCCTAAACAGGGCGAGGAGTGGAACCCGTCTGTCTGGTCACACCCTCCTTGGCCTCATCTCCCCAGAACTGGAGAAGACAGCCTGCAGATGCTGCCTTTCACTCAGCTGGTCCCTACCTGCAGGTCCAAGGATATTTGTGTGGCCTCTGGTGCTTCCGAGCTTTGGAAGTCATCCAACAGGCGGGCTGCTACTGTGTGTGTGTCTGTGTGTATGCAACGAGGCAGAAGGGTTACCTCAGCTTGACTTGCCCCTGCAGAGCTCGGCGCGGGTGTGGCCTGGCTTTGGCCCCATGCAGGGGTGGAGGAAGCCCCGGAAGAGGGCTGGGGTAAGGGGACGCCTGGGGCCTGACTGGAGTCCCAAGGCTAGGGGACTGGCACCTGGGTGGCCAAGCCCTGGGTTGTGGCAGGGTTGAACCCTGCCCAGAACTGTCCCCCACCAAGTTCAGAGCAAGCAAGACTCAAGAAGGTGGGAGGGTGCAGCCAGGACTCACATGCCCACAGCTCGAGACTGCTTTGAGAGGCAGCAGAATACACGGAGATGGGAAACCTGGACTGAGTTTTGCTCTGCCACTTAGTAGCCATGCAACTCTGCACAAGACAGTGGTCCACCCTGGTGTCAGTTTTCTTATCTGTAAACCAGGGATCACACCAGCTCTGGGAGATCACGTGTGTAAGCTCTCATTGTTCCCTCATCGCATGTCTTTCTCTTGGTTCACTCTGTTCCAGCCACGTGTCCCTCCTTCTGGTCCGTCAACAACCCAAGGGCCTCTTGTTCTTACCCTCCCCTCCCCACAGGGCCTATCTGTTGGTTCCTTCTCACCCTCAGACCTTCCCCGACCACCCAGTCTGGGTCAGGCCTAATGTTCCTCACACCCAGGACCTCACGGCTGGTGTATTCTGAGTGCCTCCTACAGGCTAAGTCCTGTTCTGTGTGCTCTGTGGGGCTCACCTCCTCCAACCTTACAGCCACTTTTGGGCAGAAGCTCCATTAACGTCCCTCTTTTATAAATGAGGAAACAGGCACAGAGTGGTGGGGACATTTGCCCAGGGTCACAGTTAATAAGACGAGGAGCCTGGGCTCAAACGTAGGCAACCTCCCTGCAGGTCTGCCTTCCCGCTAGGTCCAATGACTGCCGCTTGGACTGTGTGAACCATCTCACTGGCTTACTTTCTTATTGGTTGTCTTCCCAATCCATTCATCAGGGCTCTGAGGGCCCAGGCCCAGACTGTCCTCTGTGCAGCTGTGCTTCCGGCCTTGGGATGTAGTGATTCTAGAACCACTGTTTCCAAGTCATCGCTGGAGGTTGCTAGGGTACCAATTCATTCTTCTCAGAATCACATCTATCCTGCCTTCTCTGTACAAATTATATCTCAGAGGAATCAAATGGTTGCTGAAGGAATGTTCTTTTTGGAAGAATTCCAGCCAATAAATGAAGAAAGGATTTCCTTGGTGGGTGGGCCAGTGGTTAAGAATCTGCCTGCCACTGCAGGGGATACAGGTTCAATCCTTGGTCTGAGACGATCCGACACGTCAAGGGGCAACTAAGCCCGTGAGCCTCCACTACTGACGCTGTGCTCTAGAGCCCGGGAGCAGCAACTACTGAGGCTCACGTGCCCTAGAGCCTGTGCTCTGCGACAAGAGAAGCCGCTGCGACGAGCAGCCGACGCACTGCAGCTAGAGAGCAGCCCCGTTCACAGCAGCTAGAGAAACCTGGTGTGCAGCAACAGAGACGCAGCAACAAGACAGGCACATCAACTTGTTTAAAATAAAGAAGACAGGCTAGAACGGAGGACATCACTTGAGTGTGACCCGTCATGACAGAGGGGATCCAGACAAGGATCACAAATGGCTGCTGAGAGCTGAGGGGAAATGTATAGCGTTTAGGGTCAGGCTGTCACCCTTGGCACCCTCTGCCACCCCTAGAATCACTCCCACAGGGACAGCCAGACATGTGCACCTCCTGACGGATGCACACCTGGGAAGTGCTGTGACCAAAAGAAACTCAGGGGCCTCCCTCGCAGTTAAGACTTCGCTTTCCAAGCCAGGGAAGGTGGGTTCGATCCCTGGTCAAGGAACTAAGATCCCACATGCCTCACGGCCAAGGAACCGAAACAGAAACCAAAAGTAATACTGTAACAAATCCAATGAAGTCTTTAAAATGGTCCACATCAAAAAAAATCTTCAGGGGGGGAAAAAAAAAAAAAAAAAAAAGGAAATTCAACTAGAATCTGATCAAGCTTTTATGCCGAACTCCAGTTTGTGGGAAATACACATGCCAGAAGAACAGGTTAAAGGACATCAGCAGGATGCAAGCAGCTAAATCCAGGAAGTGGGTAACTGAAAAACAAGAGGCCCAGTTTCCTCCCAAAACAAAAGGTAAGAAAAAAATAAGATTTAAAGAAAAAGAGATTCATCAACCAAATGCCACAGGAAGAGCTGTGATACAAAAGAAGTTAAAGATGGACAAGGGAGTTAAGGCAGTCTGCTAAATTTTTTTTTAAGGTCCTGACTGGGTAGAGACACAGTCAAAGGAGTGAGGCTGCTTCAAATAGTGTAAGGTGGAGAGGTATGGGATGAAAAGAAACAGAAACAAAGTAAGAACTGGCCACATGTTGACAAACCTTGAAGCAGGGGACTTAGCATGCTTTTAATATGCTTGAAATATGGGACTTCCCTGGTGGGCCAGCGGTTAAGAATCCACCTTCCAAGGCAGGGGACGCAGGTCCGATTTCTGGTTAGGGAACTAAGGCTCCGTAAGCCATGGAGCAACGAAGCCCATGCGCCACAACAAACATGCTGTGTGCGGCAACTAAGGCCTGATGCAGACAGATAAATAAGAGAAAGATGCTTGAAATATTCCACTAAAAACAGAAACAAACCCTGCCCTGGCTTCCCAGTGAACAAAACCCAAGCCTGGCACTGTGTCCAGGAAGGGCGCCCAGTCTGCCCCCAGGCCTCTCTCCCATCTCAGCCTTGCTCAGCGTGCTCCACACCGCGCTCCCTGTGCTGCAGGAACCCTCCCCCTACATATGCTGACACTCTGGAGACCCTGCCCTGGCCTGCCCATGGCCTGGGTTCTGCTGGCCTGGAAAATCACATGGCAGCCTCCACCAGGGAGCCTTCCCCGACCACCTGTTAGCCCCTTCTAGACCCTGCTCTTCTCCTCGGAGTTCTTCACTGCCTGGTCCTGTGTTACACACCTATTTAATGACTGCTTGTCAGGACACAAACTCCAAGGGAAGGAGGGCCCTTATTTTGTTTGCTGCTAAATCCTACTCAAGACTTCAAATGGAGTGTGAACACAGTAGGGGTTCAGTAAATAAGTGCTGAACAAATAAAGTGCATCAGACCTTCAGGCAAGGTCTTTTTTCCCACTAATTTTTGGCCTTGCCTTGAGGTATGTGAGATCTCAGTCCTCCAACTAGGGATCAAACCCACACCCCTGCAGTGGAAACACATCTTAACCACTGGACCGCCAGGGAACTCCCTCAGGCAAGGACTTGAACGCTACGTGCACGACTAAGAGGGCTCCCGCCTCACGGGGCTGTGGTGGGGGCCGGAGGGGACAGCATGTGCCTGCAGCGCTTAGACCATGAGCGCCTGCAGGAGGCAGTCCACAGATGTTGACTCGGACCCTGACACCATTATCGCCACCTGCTAAGGAAGGGCGGCCCCAAGGGCCAGCGCCCGGGGAGCTGCTGACCTCTCCGGGGAGACAGACCTACCTGCGGGGCGTGCCGTCGTCGAAAGGTGGGATGATGACCACCTTGACGGTGACGGAGGTGCGCAGCAGGTCGATCATCTGGTCGTGGGTCAGTGTGACCACGGCCACCTTGCAGATCTCCACCAGCCGGCTGCCCTGCCGCAGGCCAGCCTGCCAGGCAAACCCGTAATCCTCCACCTCGGCCACGGTCCCGTCGTACTTCACGTGGAAGCCCAGCTGCCCCAGCCCGTTCCGCCGCAGGGTCATGTCCACTGTCTCCCAGCCGTTGGTCATCACCTGTGGGCCACATGCAGGGTCCAGTTTCACAAGCTGCTCAGGGGGAATGGGGGCAGCTCTTGGGGGAGATTCTGCCCTTTTGAGGCCAGAGAGTCCCCTTCAACCCCTCCACTCTCCCAGGTGATGTCAGGGTACAGGCGCGCAGACACCCACCTCGTCCCAGCCTGGGCTCCTGACTCCTGGAGAAACATGCACACCTCATACAGAGGCGGCGGTCATCAGTCGTGTTCTCCACATGGCCCCTCCCACCCTCTCTATGGTTGGTGGTCTCTGGAACTTGTTTTGGGCTTTCCAGGTGGCACTAGTTATAAAGAACCTGCCCGCCAATGCAAGAGACATGAGACTCAGGTTTGATCCCTGAGTTGGGCAGATCCCCTGGAGGAGGAAATAGCAACCCACTCCAGGATTCTTGCCCAAGAATCCCATGGACAGAGGAGCCTGGAGGGCTATAGTCCATGGGGCCGCAGAGAGTCAGACATGACTGAAGCAACTTAGCACGCATGCACAAGACTTGTTTTGGCCAATGAGCTGTGAATGGGACTGGCATACTGTCTGGGCTGGGGGCCTTTCATTGCCAATTTGAGACCCTCTTCAGGCCTTTCCCCTCTTCCATGGCCACTAGGATTATTTCAGAGAGTGCCTGTTTGGTCGGCTAGGGTCTGTGAGTTCACAGACGCCAGCCCAACCTGAGATGGACACGTGGCATGAGTGAGATAAACCCTTGTTGTCTGAAGCCCTGATGGATACGGTGACTGCAACCAGAGGAAGCTGGAGAAGCCAGAGACCAGAGACCCTGTGAGTTCTTCTAGGCTGGGGCTCTGCCCCACAGTCTTTACTCCAGGACCTCATTCTGCAAGGCAAAAACCCCTTTCGAACCTCCACCTCAGACTGTCTCCCATCCTGAAGCCAACCAGACCACACGGGGAGGGCCTTCTCTCTGATTTATTCCCTGTTTCACTTGTGGGAGACTTTTGCCATGCTAACCTATGACCACAGATAGGAGAAGCCACTGAACAGAACACCTGGAGCTTCAGCATATCCTTAGGGATTCCCTCTTCTTCTTGGAATAAAAAGATTAACTCCATAAGCTGGAGCTGTTAACCAAGTTACAGCAAGATCTGCCTGCCTAAAAACTGCCTTAAGGAAAGCGGCTGTGTAACGGCTGATATTTCCCGTGAGAAGTCATTCCCTGGTTAGAAATGATATTATCTGATGTACTCATTAGAGCTGCACAGTAAGAATCTTATGTCACAAGCCACGCTGTGCATTCGTACATTTACACATGTATCCACATACACAAAAATATTCTTTGCAATCCACACAGACGTTCCCAAGTGTGGGTAGCAAGAAATGAGTGTGGATGGTGAAGGACTTACCTGAAGATGTAAACACATCTGTTCCTGGCTAGTCTGGGAGGCGAGGAAGCATGTGAAACTGGGACAAAGCTCCATGAGCCTAAGTGCCTCCTCAGTGCTTCATTCTTTTCTAGCCTGTCCTTGAAAATTGCCTACTGAGATCCAGTAACTGATTTCATGGCCCAACCTGTTTACACGTCACTAGGGAATTACTATTCATTTTTAAAATATATAATAGGCAAAATAGTTATTTTTTAGAAGCCGTATATTTTAGAGATGAATCTTGACACATTAACCGATGAAATGATGGGATGTCTAGGATTTGTTTCCAAAATTATCAGGGGAAGGGAGAGGGAAGGGAGAAACAAGATGGGCCCCAGGCTGATAACTACGGAAGCTGGTGATAAGGCTAGGGGTTCACTAGGTGAGTTTCTCTACTTTTCTGTTTGAAATTTTCCATGATCATAAAGTTAAAACAAATTTGTTTGAAAGGAAAGCCTACAGTTTAGTGTCTCAAAAGAGAAACTCATGACTAGCTTCATCCCAGACCATGGCTGCTGCGCTGGGAATCAAAACGCTTCTTCCCTTTGAAGTCATCGTAGTCGTGTTCTCCACATGGCCCCTCCCACCCTCTCTATGGTTGGTGGTCTCTGGAACTTGTTTTGGGCTTTCCAGGTGGCACTAGTTATAAAGAACCTGCCCGCCAATGCAAGAGACATGAGACTCAGGTTTGATCCCTGAGTTGGGCAGATCCCCTGGAGGAGGAAATAGCAACCCACTCCAGGATTCTTGCCCAAGAATCCCATGGACAGAGGAGCCTGGAGGGCTATAGTCCATGGGGCCGCAGAGAGTCAGACATGACTGAAGCAACTTAGCACGCATGCACAAGACTTGTTTTGGCCAATGAGCTGTGAATGGGACTGGCATACTGTCTGGGCTGGGGGCCTTTCATTGCCAATTTGAGACCCTCTTCAGGCCTTTCCCCTCTTCCATGGCCACTAGGATTATTTCAGAGAGTGCCTGTTTGGTCGGCTAGGGTCTGTGAGTTCACAGACGCCAGCCCAACCTGAGATGGACACGTGGCATGAGTGAGATAAACCCTTGTTGTCTGAAGCCCTGATGGATACGGTGACTGCAACCAGAGGAAGCTGGAGAAGCCAGAGACCAGAGACCCTGTGAGTTCTTCTAGGCTGGGGCTCTGCCCCACAGTCTTTACTCCAGGACCTCATTCTGCAAGGCAAAAACCCCTTTCGAACCTCCACCTCAGACTGTCTCCCATCCTGAAGCCAACCAGACCACACGGGGAGGGCCTTCTCTCTGATTTATTCCCTGTTTCACTTGTGGGAGACTTTTGCCATGCTAACCTATGACCACAGATAGGAGAAGCCACTGAACAGAACACCTGGAGCTTCAGCATATCCTTAGGGATTCCCTCTTCTTCTTGGAATAAAAAGATTAACTCCATAAGCTGGAGCTGTTAACCAAGTTACAGCAAGATCTGCCTGCCTAAAAACTGCCTTAAGGAAAGCGGCTGTGTAACGGCTGATATTTCCCGTGAGAAGTCATTCCCTGGTTAGAAATGATATTATCTGATGTACTCATTAGAGCTGCACAGTAAGAATCTTATGTCACAAGCCACGCTGTGCATTCGTACATTTACACATGTATCCACATACACAAAAATATTCTTTGCAATCCACACAGACGTTCCCAAGTGTGGGTAGCAAGAAATGAGTGTGGATGGTGAAGGACTTACCTGAAGATGTAAACACATCTGTTCCTGGCTAGTCTGGGAGGCGAGGAAGCATGTGAAACTGGGACAAGCTCCATGAGCCTAAGTGCCTCCTCAGTGCTTCATTCTTTTCTAGCCTGTCCTTGAAAATTGCCTACTGAGATCCAGTAACTGATTTCATGGCCCAACCTGTTTACACGTCACTAGGGAATTACTATTCATTTTTAAAATATATAATAGGCAAAATAGTTATTTTTTAGAAGCCGTATATTTTAGAGATGAATCTTGACACATTAACCGATGAAATGATGGGATGTCTAGGATTTGTTTCCAAAATTATCAGGGGAAGGGAGAGGGAAGGGAGAAACAAGATGGGCCCCAGGCTGATAACTACGGAAGCTGGTGATAAGGCTAGGGGTTCACTAGGTGAGTTTCTCTACTTTTCTGTTTGAAATTTTCCATGATCATAAAGTTAAAACAAATTTGTTTGAAAGGAAAGCCTACAGTTTAGTGTCTCAAAAGAGAAACTCATGACTAGCTTCATCCCAGACCATGGCTGCTGCGCTGGGAATCAAAACGCTTCTTCCCTTTGAAGTCATCGCCCTTGGGTCCCGTGAACTGAGTTAATAATAGTATCTCCTTCACTGGGTTTTGGGAAGAAGAGATGCAAGGTTGCGCAAGGCTGCCAGGAGTCAGATAGCTGGCCCCCTGCGAATGGCCACTCCTGCTATCACTATAGACAGCAAGTATGCGTGCATTCAGGCCTCAGCCAGAGTGTCTGCTGCACACCAGACACTGGCCCAGGTGCTGAGGACGCAGCAAATATGCAAAAATGCACATCAAACGGTGGTAGGTGCTACTGTGACAAAGCAGGGAAAGTGGGTGGAACAAGCTCAAGGCCAGGTTGTGGAGGGGGTTTTTACAATTTTGGGTGACAAGGCCTCACCAACAGGTGACCTTTGAATAAACGCATGTAGAAAGGGAGGGAGGCATGTGGGGCTGAAGAACGTGTTCCAGCGAGAGGGCACAGGTAGTGCAAAGGCCCTGAGGCTGACTGCCTGACGAGCCCACTCTGGACATAGAAGTCTGTGTTCTTGGAGCTGAGAGAGTAATAGACAAGAGTGACAGACAGCCAGGCCATGTAGGGCCTCACAGGCCACTATAAGGAGCCCGGCTTATACCTGGAGTGAGCTGAGGGGTTTGAGCAGAGCAGGGACATGATCAAGATCCCTCTGACCACTTTCCTGAGAACAGACCCCAGGGAAGCAAGCAAGGAGGCAAAGGAGACCAGCAAGGAGGCTGCTGGACAGGTCAAGAGGGGCTGCAGAAGGGGCAGGAGTAGCAGAGTCTGCCTCTGGGGGTGGAGCCGACGGGCTGGACGTCGGAATGAGGGGCAGAGTGCGGCTGGTGCGGAGGCTTACGATCCCATTCACGTGATGGGCTTGTTCTCCGATGAGACAGAACCCCGGGAGGCAAGGGGAATGAAATCAGGAGCCTGCTCTCAGACATGGTGACTTTCACAGGTTGAGTAGGCAGTTAGTCATTCGTCTCAAGTTTGGGCACAAACAGGTTTTGGAGTCAGAAAAATCTGGATTCAGATCCCAGTCTGCCACCTACTGGCTGTGTGACCTTTCTGAGCCGCATGCTCCTCATGGGTCCAATGGGAATAAAAACAGTGCCTACACTCCACGGGGCAGGTGGAGGGCTGTGAGATCATCGGTCATGAGCACACAATCAGCATTTAATAAACACCTACTATGTGCCAGCCCTGATCTACACAAATGAGATAAGCAAGTGAGCAAAACAGAGGCCCTTGTTCATGGACCTCACATCCTACTGGGAAATCTACACACTAGCTGTTGCTGTAGTTTAAGGTGGGACGTGAAGTTTGGAGTCAGGCATGAAAGCTGGTCTTTACCAATCCCACCTGAACTCAAGGAACGAGTGCAAAAGCCCAGAAGGGTGAAGAGGGCTGGCTGTGATACTGGCCTCTGGAGATCACAGCCTCCTAAGTCAGGCCAGCTTGCCTGGGCAACATAACTCATCCAGTCCTTAAAATTTCCACATGATGTAGGATGATCACTGTTCCCATTTTTCAGATGGGAAAACTGAGTCACCCAGTGGTTAAGTAACATGTGAGGTGACACAGCTGGTAACTGGCAGTGCTGGGACTTGAAGTCAAGCCTTCTGACTCAAGAACTTGTGTTGTTAACTCCTGTGATATACTGCCTTCTCTATTTCTTGGTTGATATTCTGTTAAACCCACTAAGAGCCAATCACTGACCATAGCGTTCCTTCACTCAGGGCTCTGAGGTAGCCTTAGTACGTCTTAGCCCAGTGCTTCCAATGACCATTACCAACTAAACTGTCATCTGACTTGAGACCAACCTGCTACCTTTGGTTTGGCAGCTGTCTGAGCCTGAGCTGCCAAGAGGTTAGGGTAAGATGTTTTTAATCTAGACTGTGAGTCTCTGTTCTTTGACAGAGAATGTTAAATCACTTACATTTATTGTGATTACTGATGTGGAATTATTCCTGCCACATAATTTTGTTTTCTTATGCTGTTTTACACCCCACCCCCAATATCCTGCTTCCACCCCTGTATTTTAAAGGTCCAGAAGTCTTTCATTCTGTTGAGTTGGCCAAAAAGTTCATCTGGTGTTTTGTAAGAAGGTACAGAAAAACCCACATGAACTTTCTGGCCAATCCAATATTTTAATTCTGGAAAGTACCCATACATTTTTAACGTGAGTTTAAACATCTAGAGTGAGTAAATAAGCCTTTTGTCCTCTCACGGTGATGACATGGAGAGCCTCAGCTCTTTGGCCCAAGCTTTCCCCAGGGAGAACCCAAGCTGCAGAACCCACTAGACCCCTGGCGTGTAAAGTGACAATTCTGATTCTCTTGGGGCGGACGAGTGTCCTTGGCCAATTGACCGGGCTCAGGGAGGTACTTCAGTGGTTCCTAAGGCCTCTGCCAGACCACAGAACTGCTGCACCTTGAGGGCTCTCTCCCTTACCTTCAGTCTCTGGACAATTTCTCTTATGTCCTCCACAGAACCCTCAGAGGCCTTGAGGAAGATGTGGTCCCCTCGCCCGTAGAAGATTTTGATTGTCGAGGAGTCTGGGGTCCAGCCGATGACATCTCCACAGTAGCATTGAACACCACTTCCTTAGTGCGTAGGTCTAGGAGCACCACAAACTCGTTGGAAATGCCCAAAATGCAGTCTATCTCTACCCCCTGCGCATAGTCCTCAGCCGCCACCCTCCAGGCGATGGCCCCAGCGCTGTGCTGCTCGGCGCCTGCCCGGGCTTTTGTCTTCTCCTTCTTCTTGGAGGTCAAGGAGATGAGGTTGAACTTGCCAGTGGAGTCAATGGGTGTGTTGGTGACACAATTTTCCGCCAGGTCCTTCAGGTACTCCTGGCGGGTCCTGGTGGCCATGGTGTGGAACTTGTCAGACTTGTGCGCAGCGTTCTCGGCATTAATCACCTTGGCCAGCAAGAAGTCTCTGAAGACGTCAGATTTTCGGAATGTGGTTCCGCTGGGGATCGGGGGGCCGAAAGGAGGAGCATCTTTGGATCGGGTCACTGCCATACTGAGGAGGGAGAAATTTTTTAGATGGTGGAAAGAAAGGCACTTGAGAGTCCCTTTAGAAAGAAAATACATGATCAGAAAGAGGAGTTTCCTTTCTAAGAAAGGAAGTCTACATCTAATTAGTAAGTTGCCAGCTGACTAGACTGGAAACTGGAGAAAGTCTTAGGGTACACATATGCGTTTTTACTTCCTATGCAGCAGATGTTAGAACATCCACTGATATTTAAAGGGTAATTTTCCTAGCACTGTTCAACTTCAGTTATTCTTGTTTTACGTACATACAGGCTTGCGGTAAATTGTAGTTTTGCAAAGATTCATCCCTTCCTCTCTACCTTTATGGACAGGTATATCCCCGCCCTGTTCATCCTAAGCTTGGTCCTGAGATTTGATTTGGCTAATGGCATTCGAGCAAAGGCACAAATGGGCATGTGCGCCAGGCTTGCCTCCTATGTATCCGCCCTCTCCATGAAGTGAACATGCTCTGGGGTCTACTGGTCTGGGAGAATGAGGGTGCCTGGAGCAGACATGCAGCCAAGGGCAGCCAGGCCTCAGCCAACCTGCAGATGAGTAAGTCAAGAAGAAATGTAATGTTTGTGAGCCTCTGACTTTCCAGGTGGTTTGTTAAGCAGTGTTAGTATAGGAAAATCAGACCGATACGGAACATTCTGTGATTTACTTCTTTCAGACACTTGCGTAACACGAACACGCTTTGTAAATCATCTCTACAAAGGTTATTTTGAAAATTCACTACAAGGCGAAGTTAGGATGGGACCCTTCCTACTTTTTTTTTTTTTTAAAGATTTGATGTGAACCATTAAAAAAATCTTTATTAAATTTTTAACAATACTGCTTCTGTTTTATGTCTTGGTCTTTTGGATGTGAAGCGTGTGAGATCTTAGCTCCCCAACCAGGGGGTCAAACCTGCATCCCTTGCACTGAAAGGCGAAGTCTTAGCCACAGGACCACCAGGGAAGTCGCTTACTTTGGTTTTAACTGAGCTGCCATTAGAACACAAATCATACAGCAACTGAATGAGAAGGTATAAAAGAAATGATCTAAAACCTTCTTTCCCAAATTCCTGAACTTCCTCTCCCACTATGCAAACTAGAGAGGGAGAATCTTATTGGGAAGAAAATCCACGGAAAAAGTGGGCCTGTCACCTCCATTCCCTCCCTGAATAGTGGCCTCCTTAGTGACCCTTAAGTTTGGAAGGAGACTGGGGGCTGCTCCTGCCTGGGAGCTCTGGAAGGAGGGTCGGGAGCCCCGCAAGAGTCCAGAAATTATTTAGCTGGTAGAAAGAAAGGCACTCGCAAGTCCCTGCAGCAGCTGCCACCACAACTCCAGTGGTAATTTCCCGCTTCCTGTTTCCTCTTGTGCTCCCTCCCTGGACAGGTCAGAAAGTGGCAGTGAGCCCGGGGGAGGGAAAGTGCAAGGCGGAGAAACAGAGGAATGGGACGCAGGCTCCCCATCCACCGAGGCTCCCAGGTGGAGGCAGCCTTGAGCTGGGAGGCAGGAGACTGGCCCTGTAGCCACTGAGTGATCTTTGTGACTTCAAAGATCAGGCAGAAAGGCTATCGCACCTGCCACAGTGAGCACTCAGGGACCAGGGGAAGACATTTAATTTAAAGGGGCTCCAGGGACTTCCCTGGCAGTCCAGGGGTTAGGACTCTGAGCTTCCACCGCATGGGTTCAATCCATGGCTGGGGAACTAAGATTTCACATACTGCGTCATGTAGCCAATTAAAGGAAAAAAAAAAGCCTCCAGGGATATCATGAGTGAATTATGCTATTCACACAATGACAATTAAAAAACAGTATGAGATACTAAAAAGGTTTTTTCTTAAGGAGTACTGCATTCACCTTCTATAAAAATGTCAGCTTGTGATTATGGTGTTGGGGAGAGACTACATACTCTAAGACAATTTTTAAAGCAATGAGATTCTTGATTAAAACCTATTTCACGAAACCTAACCACAGTGTAAGGCTTACGTTTTGACTCTTGACCCTCTACCCAACTTGACCAGGGCATGTGTCTGACCAGCACTTCCAGGATGGCCCCCTCTCCTTGGACCCTGGGGAGTTAGTGTTCTGGGTGTGGCGCTATGAGGAAGAGAAATTAAGCTGGGATCTGAGGCTGAGTAGGAGCCAAAGGAAGAGCAGAGGAGAGGGTGCTGCAGGCAATGGGCAGGGCAGGTATAAGGCCCGACAGGAAAGAGCACGCGCAGGGTGAGATGCGGCTGGCGCGCCAGAGCCCCGAGAGTAAACGGCGGAAGGCTGGTGAGGTCAGCAGGGACCAGGCCAGGCAGGGCCTTGACAGTGAGCAAGCATTCTGCATCCTGACTGTGAAAACCACCACCCATTCGGCCATCTGGACCAGCTATTCACCGTCTGCACCCCCAGACCCAGTCTCTGCCATTTTCTGCCCCGACCAGCGCCCCGGAAGTGGGTTTCCACAGGCTGTGTCAGCTTCACCGGTTCCCCCGGCCAGGATACAGGGCAGGGGAGAGAGAGAGGGTGGAGTCTTTAGTTCTCTTCACTGCCTGCCTGTCAAGCTAGGACAGTGGCTATGTTCTTGGTCCTTTGCTCAACAGCCACAGCTTCTGAGGGGTGGGCCCTCTTCCAGAGCCATACTTATCCCTGGTTTCCAGAAATGTCTCTCATCCCCTCTGACCTCATCCCTCATGGTGGGTAATGGCTCTTTGCTATTGCTGGCTCCTGGATGCCTCACTTCCCTATATCGGTTCCTTTAACCTATCCACACCTATTAGTGAAAGATGCTCAGTCTTGTCAGACTCTTTGTGACCCCACTTAGGGTAGCCTTTCTCAGACTCTTCTGTGCATGGGATTCCCCAGGTGAGAATGGAGTGAGTTGCCATGCCCTCCTCCAGGGGGTTTTCCTGACCCAGGGATGGAACCCCTGCATTGCAGGCAGATTCTTTACCGTCTGAGCAACCAGGGCAGCCCTACCCACACCTATCAGCCCGTTCATTAATTCCTCAGTTAAAACCCTGAGTGGGGGACTTCCCTTGTGGTGCACTGCTTAAGAATCCACCTTGCAATGCGGGGGACACAAGTCTGATCCCTGGTCGGGGAACTAAGATCCCACAACCATGGAGCAACTAAGCCTGTCATTACTGAGCCCGTGCGCCACAACTAGAGAATTCATGCACTGTAATTGAAAGATCCCGTGTGTTGCAACTAAGCCTAGACACAGCCAAATAAATTAAAACAAAACCAAAAAACCCTGAGTGGGAGGCACCTGCTTCCTGTGGGTCCCTGATGAACACAGGTGCCAGATGGACCATCTGGGATCACTGTGGCTGCCTCATGAAGAAAGGGGCCAGAGCAGGTGCAGAGACTGTGGAGGGAGCTCCTGCAGACCCAGGAGGGCCGGGCCCCATGCTCCCTAGCTCCATGGCCACATCCTGGGAATGTGTGAGGGCAGGTGCCACCCTGGGCTTCGCGGATGCCCCAGGGCCAGCACAGGTGTTCAGTACTGATTATAGTCATGATTTAGACTTGAACGGACAGACCAAGAAGAAACAGGTTCCTGCCAATGTATAGGTCTGACAGAAAAAGGCATTTCCTGGGGCAGAGGTCCTTCAAAGGCCACACAAACCAGGCAGGTTTTCTCCTGTGGGAAACCCTGCGGGGGGCCTTGCCTCCAGGCCAGGGGACATGTGAGATGACCTTGCAGGTCTCTCCACTGTGATTAATGCTGCCTTCAGACTGGGCTTTGCAGCTGTGACTAGCTGTGCAACTTCTTCATTCAGAACTTGACTGCTCATAGTGACAGATTCTGGCTTCTCCCACAGTCCTGACTCATGCTTTTAAGAATCATGGAACTGCAAGCTACTGAAGGTTCCTAGACCATCAGAACGGCTGGTCCCTCATTTCCCCAGCAGGAGGAAAGGGGTGTTCACAGCCCACAGGCTGTGGGAGTGCTGGTGTGCCATTCAGTACCGTGTTATACAGCCAGGAGATGGTGTGACCACCGGGTCACCTGGTCACCGGAGCCCAGTATGTCTAGAACACTCACAACCATTTAGTCAACAGCTATTTTCCCAAGATCTACAATGTTTGGGTCAGGCATCTGCCTAGTTGCCAAGGCATCTCTGGGGTCCTTTACACGGCAAGGTTGCCCAGCACAGATGTATGAAGGTGAGTGTGACATGGTATGACCGTTGAGGGAGGCAACCAGCCACATCAACAGTTTGTTCCTGGGGCTTCCCTGGTGGGCCAGTGGTTACGAATCCGCCTTGCAGTGCAGGGGACACTGGTTCAACCCCTGGTCTGGGAAGATCTCCCTGGGAAGATCTCTCTTAGTTGCCCTGGAGCAACTAAGCCTGTGTGCCACAACTACTGAGCCGGTGTTCTAGAGCCCGAAAGCTGCAACTACCGAAGCCCACGCCCTCAGAGCCCACGTTCTGCAACAAGAGGAGCCACAACAATAGAAGCCGGCGCCGCTGCAGCGAGCGCGGCTCCTGCTCGCCAGTCAGAGAAAGCCCGTGTGCAGTCACAAAGATCCATCACGGCCAAAAAGTGAAGCGAAGAAATCTTAAAAAAAAACCAACTTAGTTCTTACAGTGTGACAAGTTCTATAACAGAAATGTGTCTAGGGTCATGGGGAGAGAGGGGACAGGGAAAGGTCTGTCCAGAGAACAGCTGGGTGTGCAGGAGGGGAGAAAAGGGGTTGTGGGAGGGGGCAGTTTGGTTGCATCCCTAACATTTTCTTTCTTCAAAATTAAAGCGAGTGCTGAAGTAAAGATGGCAAAATGTTAACATCTGTGAGATCTGGTAGTGGGCACATGGGTGTCTGTTATTCTCTGTACTTTTCAGAACATTTGAAATGTTGCATAATGAAAATATTCTGAATTGCAAAAAAAAAAAAAAAACACCAAAAAAAAAAAGCCCAAGAAAGCTTGGTGCATCAGAACAAAAAGAAACCCTCTGGAAACTACATGAAGGCTGGCCTGGAAAGCGCGGAGGTTGCCTGCAGGCTCCTGTGAAAAGCCAGGTAGGAGAGGGGAGCTCACGGTTAGGAGAAAGGGGAGAAGGGCTCACCCAGCAGCCTCCTGCCTCTGATGTGCTATAAGGGTGTGAGCGCATGCATGTCTGCGCATGTTCAAGAACAACTCTATCTTTGTAACCTCAGGCCTACAGGGAGCCTGGAGGCACAAGCCCTCTGAACTGGAGCTCTGTCCTGGGAACAAGCATGGGTGGGGGAAGGGGCCACAGGCCTTCCACCTGGTGTGCTGGCTCCCAGCGGCAACACATCCAGCCTGGTGGTCCACAACCTTCCTGCATGTTGGAATCCCCCTGCCTCCTCTCACGTATCTGGCCCAGAGAAGAAACTGGTCAGCTCAGTTCAGTCGCTCAGTCGTGTCTGATTCTGTGACCCCATGGACCGCAGCACGCCAAGCCTCCCTTCACCAACTCCGAGTTTACTCAAACTCATGTCCATTGAGTTAGTGATGCCATCCAACCATCTCATCCTCTGTCATCCCCTTCTCCTTCTGCCTTCAATCGTTCCCAGCATCAGGGTCTTTTCAAATGAGTCAAATGAGAAGAAACTGGTAGGTGCTTGGCAATTCCATTGAGTCCACCCAGGGTACCTATGCACATACCGTTTGGCCCAGTAACTCCATGCTGAGGACCTTACCTATCCCAGT
>SJYC01005038.1:0-59544 GCA_006408675.1 Madoqua kirkii | reverse complement strand
TCCCCTTCTCCTGCCCTCAATCGTTCCCAGCACAGGGTCTTTTCAAATGAGTCAAATGAGAAGAAACTGGTAGGTGCTTGGCAATTCCATTGAGTCCACCCAGGGTACCTATGCACATACCGTTTGGCCCAGTAACTCCATGCTGAGGACCTTACCTATCCCAGTTGTGTGCCATGAGAGTCTAAACTAGGTTTAGAGTGGGAAATCCTGGGGAAATCCTGGGTGGTCCACCGGTTAAGACTCAGTGCTTTCCTTGCTGAGGGCCTGGGTTCAATCCTTGGCCAGGGAACTAAGATCTCACAGGCAGCACAGCATGGCCAAAAACAAACAACCACCCCTCCCTCACAAAACTACGTGGCAGGAATGTGTTAATAATAGCACTGCAAGGTTGAATGTAGTAACAGGTGACAGGAAACAACCCCAATACCCGTCGCTAAGGCATAGGGGGAGATTCTTAGGCATCTGTGTAATGGAATAATATACCGTCATAAGGAAGGGAAAAACACTTTACAGACTGGTGTGCAAAGTTCTCAAATTCTGCTGAGTGAAAAAATACAGGATGCAGAACAAACAGTATGTGGGATATGATACCACCTGTATTAATTAAAAGAGTGGAAAAGGAATACTTCCACACATTTGCCTGTATGGGCCTAGGTCATCAGGAAATCACTAACAGTAGTTGCCTCTGCGAGGGCAATGGGATGATGAGGACTTAAGAGATGAAAGGTGAATTTTGATCTTTAACTTAAAAAATTTTTACCTTTTGTATCTAATTTCAAACTTTCTTTTTCCTTTAAATGTAAACTAACATTACTTTGCTAACAAAGGTCCATCTAATCAAGGCTATGGTTTTCCAGTGGTCATGTATGGATGTAAAGGGTTGGACTATAAAGAAGGCTGAGCGCTGAAGAAATGATGCTTTTGAACTGTGGTGTTGCAGAAGACGCTTGAAGAGTCCCTTGGACTGCAAGGAGATCCAACCAGTCCATCCTAACAGAGATCAGTTCTGGGTGTTCATTGGAAGGACTGATGTTGAAGCTGAAACTCCAATACTTTGGCCACCTGATGCGAAGAGCTGACACATTTGAAAAGACCCTGATGCTGGGAAAGATTGAGGGCAGGAGGAGAAGGGGATGGCAGAGGCTGAGATGGCTGGATGGCATCACCGACTTGATGGACATGGGTTTGGGTGGACTCCGGGAGTTGGTGATGGACAGGGAGGCCTGGCGCGCTGCGGTTCACGGGGTCGCAGAGCTGGACGCGACTGAACTGAACGGAACACCCCCAAGCCCAGGCCCCAGTGTCTGCGATGCTGACCAGGGAGCAATGTAGACTTTGGCCCGGGCCCAGGTTATTGATAGGATGGTTTTCAAGAACCACAGCACCCTCTCACTCTACACCCAGAGCACTTTCCATTTGTCCTGTGGGGGCCAGCCATGTCCTCCAATAAGACTGGTGCTTGGGGAGGACACTGAACGGGACTAAGCTTGTAACACAGTATTATTTAATATTTATTTACTTGCCTGCACTGGGTCTTTGTTGTGGTACGAGTGACCTAGTTCCCTGACCAGGGATTGAACCCGGGCCCCCAGCACTGGGAATGTGGAACCTTAGCCACTGGACCACTGGGGAAGTCCCTCGTGTCACTTATTGATCTTCAGATTAAGAACCCTCAGCTCTGTCTCCCGAGGGGGCCGGCTCTGTCTACCCTGCTTCCATCCTTGCATCTTCCAGTCTTCCTCTGGGCCACACTCTGGTGCCTCTCAGCCACGCACCCCATGCCCAGCACAGCTGCTAGTCTTGCTCTGGGATAGGCACGTGACCCCACGTGGGTCAATGAGCCTCAGTTCTGGGGCTTCTTTTCCTGAAAAAGTAGGCTCTCTTTCTGCTGGGTCTGCAGCTGGCAAGATGCTAAGCATGGAGCTGCCAGCAAATGAAATGATGTACAGGGAAGTGGAACACCTCCAGGTGGGCTGAATGTGTCATTTATGACAGCCAGCATGTAAGACTGCCTCTTCATTTATTTACGTTCTTGTCGTGCACCACGAGGCATGTGAGATCCTAGTTCCCCGACCAGGGATCGAACCTGTGCCCTCTGCACTGGAAGAGCACAGTCTTAACCACTGGACTGCCAGGGAAGCCCTGTGACTGCCTTTTTGAGATGGGTTTTCTGTCACTTGCAGCCAAAAGACTCCAGGCAAAAACAAATTCCTGATGGTTTCTTTGTTGAAACTGGGATGACATGGTCCTTTCTGGTTAAGAACCACTCTCTCAGGAGGTGTGGGTATGAGTAGAGCTCCCCTACTGAAGCATGGACGAGAAACGTGGGAGGTTGCCTGCCTGGGCCAGCCGTGCCCTCTCTCATCCTACCCCCACGCTCCTTGGCTGCTGGAAGCCGGCTTTCCTGACTTCCTGTGCATGCAGGGGGCGAGGCGGGGCGTGTACCTGTAGCAGACGTTATCAGTGCAGGGGTTGTGGGCCCGGACAATGATGAAGACATGCTGAAAGTGGGAGCGGATGTTCTTGGGGGTGAACGGCAGCGCCCCGGGCTCCTGGAAGATGATGGTCACGATGTCGTTGCCTATGTGCCTCTTCCTCAGCAGCTGGTGGTGGGGAGACAGTGGCAGGGGAGAGGAAAACATCAGGGTAGGCTCCAGGTTCATGACCCACCCCGTCACCTCTCTGCCAGCTCCTGCCACGCTCCCTCTCTGCCCCAGCCACACCAGCCTCCTGCTGCTCCTTGAATGAATCAGAAACCTTTCCTTTCCTGAGGCTCCTGCGGATCATCCTGAGGCCTGGAACTTCTTCCCCCAGATCCCCACACGGCTTGCTCCTGCCTGCCCTCCTTCAGGTCTGGGCTGAAATGTCACCCTCCCACAGGGCCTTGACTGTCTTACCCGTGATGTCAGCCCCTCTGCTTTTCTGCCCGTTACTCAAGTAACAGTGTGTTACTCGTCCACACTCATCTTAACAAGCAGCTGCCCCTATTCCTTTTTTTCTGTCTTTCCCCACTAATGTGGCAACTCCTGGAGAATAAGGATTTTGTCTGCATTGTTCACTGCCAGGTGCTTTATCCTCAGGGCCTAGAGCAGGGCCTGGCACACAGCAGGTGCTCAAGAAATGTCAGCTGGAGGACAGCATGGTCTGGCAGCTTTTGACTTGCTCAAGGTCACATTCATGGACACTGGCAGGGGCAGCCTCGAGACCTCTGGCAGGGCCCATCTCTGGCTACCTGAGTTGAGAAGGCTGGGGTGATAGCCTCAGATCAGCCCACAGGAACCCCATCATTTCCCCCCTGCCTGTCACGGCCTCTGAGAAAAACTGTCATCTTTAAAGGTGATGATGTACTCTTTGTGCTCTTGGCATTTTACTTCCTTGCTAAAATTACATTGTTTTTTTTTTTTTTGGGCCACACCATGTGGGCATGTGGGATTTAGTTTCCCAGCCAGGGATCGAACCTGCGCCCCTGCAGTGGAAGTGCGGAATCTTAATCACTGGATGTCCACGGAAGCCTCACATTGTTCTTAGGTATAGACGTTTAGCCTTCATGTAACCGTTAGGAATTCCCACCAATGGAGCCGGGGCGGGGGTTTGCATGCAATTCTATGTGAGGTGGCCAGGAGTGTGAAATCTGGTCACACTTAGTGGCACAATACACACTGCTGAACCGTTGGCTCTCTGTGTGTTTTACACAGGATTAAACTAAACTGCTTAAGTACCCATTTATTGTGACCAGCCCCGATCCAGGCGTCTTACACTCCATATGAAAGCTGTAACCTCATTTCATCTTTACAGTAAGTCCTGTGAGGGATTAATTCATCTGACCTCCTTTTGTTGATGAGAAAAGTTAGGTTCACAGGGCTTAAACGTCTTGCCCTCAGTCCAGAGTCATGGAGGGAGGAGCTGTGATTTGAACCCACTTCTGCTTGACCCCACAACCCAAGCTTTCCCCACCACGCCTCCAGGAGTACGTTCAGCTGCTTCCCATGTACCTCCTGTGCTGGGCCCTGCCATGAGTCTGGTTTCACACACAAGTGCAGGGTCCTTTCCCCACGACCCTGAGATATGGGTGCTATTGTTCTGCCCATTTCAGAGCAGGGACCCGAGACCCAGGGAGGTGAGATGACACAGTGAGGAAGTGGCAGATGAAGAACACCGACTCAGGTTCAATGAGAGCAATGCTCTCACGGCGGCTACTAGGCGAACTTTCTAAAAATCACTGATGTCTGACCATAAAAATGGTCAGCAGAAGGCACACTGCCACCTGCGGTGGTGTGGTGTGTGTGCTCAGCTGTGTCCGACTGTGTGACCCTATGGACTGCAGCCCACCAAACTCCCCTGTCCATGGGATTCTTCAGGCAAGAATACTAGAGTGGGCTTACTCTAGACCATTTTCCTGACCCAGGAATTGAACCCAGGTTTCCTGCATTGGCAGGTGTATTTTTTACCACCGAGTCACCTGGGAAACCCCGTACCAATAGGAAAAAATACCTATACTTCGTAAGCCGTCAGAAGCCTGTGGGGCTTCTGTTCATGAGCAACAGCCGTGTGTGTCCAGGAGAGGAGGCCCTGGCGGCACGCAGCAGCTGTCGTGCCCACCTAGCACCTCCTCCTCCTCCAGGCAGCCGTGTCCATCCCCTTTGGGAAAGCACCTCCCACTGGCCCTCTCAGGGGTGGGCACATGCTTCAGGTTTGGCCAATCAGTCTATCCTATTCCTGCCCTGGGCCTGGCAAGTGGGTGGTGCAATGAGATTCAGCCTGGAAACATTTCTGGGACACGTGCAAGGCAGAGCTCTCTTTCTCCTGAGGGAGCTAAGCTGGTGGGATGTAAGGTGAGGGCTGCCACTCCTTGGACAGATCTGTGAATATAACCACTAAGAATAAAAGCAGAGGTGAGAAATGGGAAGAACTCCTGACGCTGTCTGAGCCCCTGGATCCAGCCATACCTAAAGCCAGCCCTCTCCCAGTACTTGGCAATTATTGTTGTTCAGTCACTCAGTCGTGTCTGACTCTTTGCGACCCCATGGACTGCAGCATGCCCAGGCTTCCCTGTCCCTCACCATCTCCTGGAGCTTGCTCAAATTCATGTCCACTGAGTCAGTGATGCCATCCAACCATCTCATCCCCTGTCACCCCCTTCTCCTCCTGGCTGCCCTCAGTCTTTCCCAGAATCAGGGTCTTCTCAATGAGTCAGCTCTTTGTATCAGGTGGCCAAAGGATTGGAATTATACTTGAGAATTATATAACTCAGTAAATCTCATTTTTCGCTTTGTATTCTGTCACTTGCAGTCAAAATAATGTTGACTGATTCACTTGGGTCTTCCCCACAGGACCCCTGATGACTCAAGAGACCCTTGAGAGGAGCTGGGGTAGCAGGGTGGCCAAGGAATAGCCAGAACGAAAAAGTGACATTGCATGACACCTGATCTAGTCTCCAAGCCCCAATTGATGAGACCGTGGTAGAGAGGGTCTCCAGGACTCAAGGCCTCCACCTGCTGCCTGAGGTGGTGCCAGGAGAGCCAGTGCCAGGCCGGCAGACAGCCAAAGGCCGCGGGGAGGGAAGCTGCCTTGGGTTCAGCTGTGCATCAACCGGAATTCACTTGGAGCCCCCACCCTGGGCCCCACTGACCTGCTGCCTGTTGTTGGGGGTGTACGGGAGCAGGGTGGAGACATGGAACATGATCTCATAGTCCTGGTACGTTGTGTAGAGGGAGTGGGTTCCCGTGGAGTCGGCTGAAACAGAAACACCAGTTAAGCACCACGTCTCCAAAACCTCTGGGCTCCTGCCATGTCCCACATGCCATCTGTGTTAGTTTTTAAGTTGACGTTTTCATTTAACTTCACCCGTTAAAGCTCAGTAAATTTAGAGATGTGCCTGGTGGTCCGGTAGTTAAGACTCTGTCTTTCCAATGCAGGGCATGTGGGTTTGATTCCTGGTTGGGGAATTAAGATCCCACACGTTACACAGCCACAATAACAACAGCAACACAATAAAATTTCAGTAAATTAAGATAAAAAGGCAATCTTTATTAAGCACCCACCAGACTGATAAACATTTCAAAGTGTAACAGTGCCAAGGGCTGGTGAGGTGTGGAGCAACCAGAATCCTTTGTGCGCCTGGTGAGGTGTGTAAATTGGTACAATCACTTCGGAAAACTTTAGTAACAGTTACTGAACCTGAAGACAGGTTTCACTGATGACCCAAGCACTTTATCTCCCAGGATCACAGCCTAGGGAAATCATACACGAGTGCCCCCAGGATATGGGTACGACTAGTCTCAATATGTCAGTCCCAGGGATAAACAATTCATACTGCGGAAAAATACACAGCCATGAAAATGAATGAGTCACTGCCACCACATGGGCAAATCCTACAAACGCAATGTTGAACGAAAGATGCCAGACACAAAGGAGCACAAACTATAATTCCACTCACTTTATATCCCCAAACAAGCACAATGGATTACTTTAGAGATGCATACACAGACTGCCAAACTATGAAGAAGGAAATGATAATCCTGAGTGTAAAGACACGCTCTTGTCTAATGGCAGGGTGTTATGACCGGGGAGAAACTCACCTGACTGTGGACTCCAAGAGGGAAACTGAGGCACACGGATGGAGTGACCCCAGGGCTTACACACTGCAGTGAATGGTGGGGCTTGAACTGGAACTCAGACTGTCTGATTCCAGAGTGTTTTCTTTTTAAAAAAAATTTTGGACATGCCATGCACTGTTCTTTTTTGTTGTTTTCTGGGCCACCTGGCATGTGGGATCTTAGTTCCCTGACCAAGGACTGAACCCGGGCCCCCTGCACTGGAAGTGTGGCGTCTGAGCCAGTGAACCATGAGGGAAGTTTCCAGAATGTTTTCTTAATAGTATTCAATGCTACCTCTTATGAGTTTCAAAATTCTCATAGGAAAGAGACCCAAATCACTAATCTTTAGCATAAAGGTCCTGCATGCGAGGCCCCTGCCAGCCTCCCTCAGTTCCTCCTTCCCATTTATTCCCTGAAGCCTTGGGACCTCAGGGCTTTCGCATGTGCTCTTTCTTTTTCTTGGAACACACTTCTTGTTCCCTCTTTGTCTGTTTTATTCCAACTCATCCCTCTCAGGTCACACTGTTACCCAGGCCTATGCCCGATACAAGGTCAGGTTCCCCATATTTTCTTCTATTACCTCGAGTAGCTCCTTCCTGTCCAGGCAGGACACCAGGAGCTGGTTTCTGCTGCACGTCTCAGGGAAGCCCCAGGCCGTGCTGCAACTGACTCCAGGGTGTCACACTCACCCCAGAGGCCTATGCCTTGGCCCCTCAGGACCCCAGCTTTACTTACTTCCAGGTGCAAGGGAAGCAGCAATAGAACAGACCAAGGAATGCCTGTTCTTGTGGGCTGACATCCCAGGGGATAAGCTGTGACAAGTGAGGTCACTGAAGCCGTGGCTGGCCAGCACCAGGGCCAGGTGACCTCCAGCTGGCTGCGATCTGGGAGCCTGGCCAGGAGCACTGTGTTCCCTGGGGTCCTTGGGCACAGTGGGCACCACGCAGGTGTCTGTGGCTGTGACCCCCTCAGGACCCCTCTGGGCATGCACGTGCTTGGGATCTTAGAGCACGTGTCTAGGAATGCAGGTGCTGAGACACAGAGCAGGACAATCTTCAGGCTTTACTAGAATATGCAACACTCATCCAGAGTGCCTGCACCACCCACACTGTCATCAGCCGAGTCCTCAAATCCCGCTGCCCTGCATCCTCCCCAGGGTATCACCAGGCCTTTGGACTGTAGGCCTGTGGGATAAGTGGGCTGGTTAGGGCTCCCCTCACCAGGCCACCCACTGCGGCCACTTACTCTTGACGTCCAGCTGGGCAGCGTACTTGGTGAAGCCCTTCAGGCAGACCTTCTCCCCGATGAGGGAGAGGAACTCTTCGAAGGCTGGGCCGGCCTCCTCGTTGTTGTACATCTCCTCCTCCGAGCTCTGGCCGGCCTTGCAGTAGAGGATGCCCACTTTGTGCTTCCGGCAGAGCTGCAGAGACGAGAGCGGCATCAGGGAGGCAGGCCAGGCAGAGACCGAGGAGGGCGTGGGACAGAGGGGGCTCCCCCCGGCTGCTGGGGTTACATGGGGGTTCAGTGCCACAGCCAGAGAAGAAAAGAGGTGTGGAGGCATGTCCTGGCTGTCCCTCTCCCTCTCTGAGTTTCCAGAGGGGCACTGCAAGGGGCGCCGCCACCACGCCCCGGCTTTCCACACAAGGGTGGAGGGTGGCGCGCTCTCGCGGGAGAGACGGCCACCCTGGCTGGCTCCCCACAGTAGGTGGGCTGGAACTGGCTAGGGTTCTGCAAAAGGCCATTCTGGAGGGCTCAGTGGGGTCGACGTTATTTCTTCGGGGGGCGAGCCCTGGTAGCCATGTTTGCTTCACGTGTCGCTGATGCCCTGGTCACTGGACCATGGACAGTCACGTGACCTAAGCGTGGGGCCGGGAGAGGCTCTTCTGGGACTGAGGGTCGGCTAGGCGGGGCCGGTACAAGGCTCTCATCCTAACAGCACCTCTGGGAGCTGTGGGAGGCGGTATGCAGCGAGGGAGGGAATCACTGACACACTCGGGCACCTGGCGGCTGCCTCAGTCCTAGACTATCGCCCTTGGGAGCCCCAGCAGTCACATGCTGGCTCCTGGCAGCCCTAGAACTTGATAGAAGGTTCCTCCTCTTACTGGAACTAGCCTGAGTGGGTTTCTGTCCTCTGGAGGAAAAGGAAAAGTGAGAGGAAGAGGCTCGGCAGTGGGGCTGCAGGCTGCTGCCCCGTGCCCCACCCCTCCCGGGCCCCGGCTCACCCCTTGCTCGTCGAGCTTCAGCAGCTGCTCCGTCACCTTGGGAGTGTTCAGAGCCAGGCGCAGGCAGTGGATGTTGAGCTCAGGGATGACATACTCCAGGGCATCCCGCAGAGGCAGGCCCCGCCCAGTCCCGTGCTTCATGGCGGTGGGTGTGGCATCCTCCAGGATGGAGCCCCGCAAGGTGGTGAGCTGCTCCAGGGAGAAGGGGGGAGACGAGGCTCTCAGGACGCGGGAAGGAAGGAGAGAGGGCCCACAAGGCTGTTCTGTTCACACAGCAACACGTGTGATGGTCAGAAGCTTGGACTCTGGGGCTGGAAAGCACTGGGTCTGAACGAACTTGAACTTGCTGCCCCCTGGCTGTGAGATCTTGACCAAGTGACTTCCTATCGCTCCACCTCAGCTTCCAGCTCCACCTCAGCTTCCAGGGAGTGTTGGGATAGTGGATGGAACAGCCTTTGTTTGTTCAATAAATATTGTCCCAGCGCCCTCTTTAGTGTGGTGAAAAAACGAAGACCCCTGTCTTCCTGGAGCTGATACGCAGGTGAGGAGGTGGGTTGTGTCAGGTAATAAAGCGTACAGTGAATAAAACAGGGACTACAATGTCGGCACACTAACAAACACTTTTACTGCCATTATCACAGTAATACATGTACATGTATTACTTAATGTGTACTTAGTTGCTCACTCACGTCCAACTCTTTGAGACACCACGGACTGTAGCCCACCAGGTTCCTCGGTCTATGGAATTCTCCAGGCAAGAAACCTGGAGCTGGTAGCCATTCCCTTCTCCAGGGGATCTTCCTGACCCAGGGATCGAACCAGAGTCTCCTGCATCGCAGGGGGATTCTTGACCGTCTGAGCCACCAGGGAAGTCTATTACCACACACTCTTAGGTAAAACACCTGCCTGCCCCAGATGGGTCTTGAACTGTGGCACTGGTTTCCTGTCAAAATCCCACCAATGGCTCTGACTCAGCTGGTTGGAGGTGGGGCCCAGGCCTGTATGTATGTATGCAGTATATACACACTTACATATCTGTGTATTTGCATACCAATTCTCTTTTAATACTTCTCAGGAAATTCTGATGTGCAGTCAGATTTTAAAATCTTTAATCAGTGGAAAAGGAAATGGCAACCCACTCCAGTATCCTTGCCTGGGAAATCCCATGGACAGAGAGGAGCCTGGTGGGCTACAATCCAGGGGATCACAAGAGAGTCAGGTATGACTTTGCAACTAAACAACAATTTTTCGAAAAGCTGAAAACACCCTATACAATCAAAAAGTAATACTACAGAAAGAAATATGTTAGTGTGGTTTTAGCAGGTTGCAGAGCTAAACTAGTATCGAGCAGGTTGCAATTTATACTGCAGCTGAATTATATGAGAACCCTACATGGTCTTCACTACCTTTATCTCTCTAGTAGAAGCAACATGACACAGAGGTTAAGAGCGGGGACTCGCGACTCCAACTGCCCAGGCTCAGATTCTAGCACGAGGCATGCACTCAACCTCTCCGTGCCTCAGTTCCCTTTTTTATAAAGAAGAAGTGATAATAACAACATGTTAGGATTGCTTTGAGGTGTACATGAGTTAATATTTTTGAAGTCCTTAGAGTAAGTGTTTGAGACACAGGAAGAGCTCTATGTTAGATACTATCATCATTATAATTTGTATTTTTTGAACTGTGCTGCAAAATGAATAAATAAAACGTTGGCTACCAGCATTCAACTCTCACTTTACTGCTGCAGCGCCTTGCTTTGGTCGGGTTGTATGTTTTTCCACAAGTGATTTGGATCTGGCCCACTGACTGCAATGTTTTACATTTCTAAATGGTTGAAAAAATTAATATCGTGTGATGTGAAAAGTATATGATATTCAAACTTAAGTGTCTATAAAGTCAAGTTTTATTAGAATACTAATTAAAAAAAAAACACTTGTTTGTTTTACCTGTGGCTGCCTGCACACATTAGCAGAGTTCAATAGTCTGAAGAAGACCATATGCCCCATAGAACCTAAGACAGTTACTATCCGGCACTTTACAAACTTAAGTTTTCTTAGAGCTGAAAGCATCGTGGCCAACACAGAGGTGTTTCAGAAACGATAAATATGGCAATTTCTGGGTTGTTGCTGCTGTTCAGCACTCAGTCGTGTCTGATTCTGCCACCCGATGGACTGCAGCATGCCCAGGCTCCCTTGTCTTTCACCATCTCCCAGAGTTTGCTCCAATTCATGTCCATTGAGTCCATGTTGCCATCCAATCATCTCATCCTCTGTCACCCCCTTCTTCTGCCCTCAGCCTTTCCCAGCACCAGGGTCTTTTCCAATTTGTGGGTAGGTGGAGGTTTCTTGCTATATCTTTGTTATGTGCATTATATTTATATGTTATGAAACTCAACATTTGAACCTTTTTTCCAAAGACACGTTTTATCTGGACTGTCATAACAAATATCCTGATGGAATATAATAGTAAATTATGAAATACACATTGTCTAAATTGCTTAACAAAACAAAACCTTTAGTCAAGCCAATCATGGCCATCGCGTTCCCCTTCCCCAGAGGCTGCTTTCCAAGTTTCTCCTACAGGTGGCCACATGACTAGATCCAGGCCATGAAATGAGAAGGAAATTCAGCTTGGGGAAGACATCTGTGGCAGATTATCTTTCCTGGTAAAGATTTTCTTCCCTGGTTTAAAAAGCCTCTTTCCACCTGCTCATTTTTTTCTAAGGACTCTGGTATGAAGATAAGATGTCTGGAGCTGCGACAGCCACCCTGGGATCATTAGGAATGAGACAACAACAATAAAATCACACAGAAGTCAGTCCCTGCCACTTCCTACCTCCAGATTTCCTGTTAGATAATTAAAATAACCCGTATTTGTTTTAGCTATAGTCATGTTTTCTGTTAACTTTGCAGACAAAGTAATTTCTAACAGATATATCTTAATAACAAGTCACATTTATGAAAGGACAGTTCAACTGCACTGTATTCAGGCATGATAGTAGTTATAATTACTAGTGTATGTGTAGGTCTGTTGGGGGAGGGGAATGTTACTATCTCCCTTTTACTGATAAGAAAACTGAAGCTCTAAGATGCTAGGTGCTTTATCCAAGGTCACCACACCTAAGTGGCTGAACCAGGATTCCACCCTAGGTGTGACGTCTCAGAGCTCATGATTTTTCTCTTTGAGTAATTTTTTCCCTCTGAAATATAATGTACTCCAGAAGAGTACATCACACACGGAAGTACAGCTCAAGGAATCAGCATTGAGTGAATATCTAGGTAATCACCACCCAGATGAAGAAACACGTTACCAGTCTCCAAAAAAGTCTTCTGTGTCCCTTTTCACCTCCCTAAAAGCAACCCTAGGCTTTCCTAGTGGCTCAGTGGGAAAGACTTCACCTGCCAGTGTGCCAGACGCGGGTTCGATCCCTGGGTCAGGAAGATCCCCTGGAGAAGGAAACGGCAACCCACCCCAGCATTCTTGCCTGGAGAATCACATGGACAGAGGAGTCTAGCAGGCTATAGTGCATGCATGGGGCTGCAGAGAGTCAGGGGCCACACAGCGACTAAATAAGAACAAGAGCGATCCTATCCTAATTCTTCGCACCATGATTTACTTCTGCCTGCTTCTGAGCTTCATGTGTTCGCATTCATTTCTATCTGGCCTCTTATTCATTTCTATCTGGCCTCTTTCTCACAATGCCACAGCTATGAGATGGGACCAGGTTGCTGCAAGAGGCTGCCGTTTCTACCATGATGGATTTAATCCATCCTTCTACTGATAAGCGTGGAAGCTGCTTCCAGTGTTTGACAACTGCGAACAGTGTTGTTAGGAACATTCACAGAAGCACCTCTCAGAGCACATGAACACATTTGCGTCTGGGTTTATACCTAGGAGAGGAATTGCTGAGTCACCAGGCATGTTAATTTTCACTTTTATGGAACTGCCAAGCAGTTTTCCAAGTGGCTGTGCCCACTTACACACGCCAGCCTGTCCGAGAGCCCCTGCCGCGCGTCCTTACTGACTCTAGCTCAGGCTCCCATCCACAGAGCACTGCTGGCTGCCGGGCTACGCCATGTCTTGGGCGAGGCACTGCAGCTCTGGTGCCGTTATGAGACGACTCCCTGGTCTACAGCAGGACAGGGAAAAAAATCCTCCCCCGAGGGGACTGCTGTGGGCACCGAAACACACGTGGGGCTATAGCTGAAAAGACCGAGGCGGCTCAGCGTTAACTGGAAAAACACACTCACCCTAAGTCAACAGACGCGAGAGACAGCAAAAAGAACATGTCACAACATTGCCCCTAAACACACAGCCTGCCCTTGCCGAACAGGACCTGGGCAAGAGGCATGTGTGGAAAGAAGGAGATGATCTCATGGTTGGGAGTTCCCAGTTATAAACAAACAACTCTCTCTTATCATAGGCAGGATAGTCTTGAAATAGATCATGAAAAGCCATGATATGGATGCTTTGCTCTGTCAATCTGGGTGGCCCCGGGATTGTGAGTTTCCACTCATGGACCCACAAGATCAGTGCCTTTGAATCCTGCAGACATTGTCCCACAGCGCCCTCTGCTGGAGACAAGAGACAGTGTAGCCCAGAAGTCCTCGTTTTCTTCCGCACTGGAGACAGGTGGCCTACCATCACATTTTTGGCTCTGAAGACTTGACCAAAAGCCACCAGTTGAAAAGCTCCCAGATTGTACTTCTCTGCTAGGGATGATAAGTAGGGCACTGGCAGGTTGCAACGTGCGGCCACCTCCGCCCTCCACCTGGTCCTGTCCTACCTGGACTGACAGCAGCCTTCTCCTGGTCTCCCTGGTCTCCACCTGACTCCAATCCGTTCTTCCCGCAGCAGCTTGAGTCAGATCATGTCTCTCCTCTGTGCAGAAGGCACTGACAGCAGTCCATCTCTCTCCCAATAAAATCTACACTCATCACTCGGCCTGCAAGACCCTTGATGACATCTGGCATCATCTCACTGAGCTGTTAAAGGGCCTCAGGGCCACGCCAGCAAGGAGATTCCCACCCGTGCAGGCTGTTCTCCACCAGCCTCCAACTCAGAAGTACCCCTGCCTTCCTCTACGCTGGTTCACTGTCCCAGAGTTCTTTCTGGGAGGTCCCTTGGGAATCAGTCTGCCTTGGTTCAAATCTTGGCTCTCCCCCCTTTTCCAGCTGTGTGACTGGCAAGCCGCTGAATTTCTCTGTGCCTTTTACCAATAAAATGGGGAATAACAGCGCCTGCCAAAAAGGGTTATAAAGATTCAATACAAAAGGCTTCCCTGGTAGCTCGGGGGTAAAGAATTCGCCTGCTGATGCAGGAGACCTGGGTTCAGTCTCTTATCCCAGAGGCTCCCACATGCCTCAGACCAACTAAGCCCACTACTGAGGGTGCCACTACTGAGCCTGTGCCCCAGAGCCCAGGAACAGCAACAAGAGAAGCCGTCACAATGAGAAGCCCGTGCACCGCAACCAAGAGGAGCCCTGATTCCCACAACCAGAGAAAGCCTGAAAGCCCCAGTGAAGACCCACAGTCAAAAAAGTAAATTCAATAAGAAAAATTTATAGTGCTTATTACCACTCTATCTGCACAAAGTGAGCACTCAATACGTTAGCTGTTGTCACAGTACACAAATGTATTTACACAAAGCCATATGTGTTGTTAAAAATATAAAGAAAATTTAACCTTATTAGGAAGATACAGTTTGCTTTTTCCCCTCACTTAACAGTATGTTCTGGAGATAACATCACACCAACAGAGGTACCCCCAGAACACAAGTGAGGTCCCAAATGAGCTTCACTACTACCCTTGTTTTCTGCATTAATACAAGATTCTTCCTTTTTCACTGTGTACACATTTAAATTCTCTTTAAATTCTTAATGAGTGACTTACTTTTTTCAATAAAGAACAAAAAAGAATCCAAACCTCTAACCCTAACAAAACTAAGGCTGTCAAAAGCTCATGTTTGGGAGCCAAAGGGAACCCACTGGGCCAGGGAGCCCCTGGCTGCTGGCAGTCCCCGTGTCTTGCCAGCCAGGGGCTCAGGGCAGGGCTGGCCTGGCCTGGACCTGGACCTTGTCCTTTCCAGGCTCAGGGCGGGTGAGGCTGACGTTCTGGTGTGCAGTACGAAGCCCAGCTCCAGTCTGTTCCCGCCCTGGCGGGAAGCTTGGCGCTGCCAACGCTCCCGTCCCATCTGCTGGGATACGTGGGCCCACTCTGTCTCCCTGGTGGCTGGGGGCGGCCATCTGGGGCGGGCCAGCCAGCTGGCTTGGAAAACAGCCCGGGCCCCTCGCTCTGGCCCCCGAGACATGAGTGCGTTACAGGAGAAGGACAGAACTCTGTCCGTGAGCTTGACCTTCATTCCCCAGCACGGCCCTCTGACTTCTCGGCAAAGAGCGACAGCCACAACTTCAGCATCATCACAGCACCTTCCGCTCAGACACTCGGTTTCCGGCAGCCGTGTGCTCCCAGCTCGCGTGTGCACTCCAGGGAGCCTTCTCGCCTTTCCTGGAGACAGCACGCAGACAGTACAGGTCTGTCTTACAGATGAAGAAATGAAGGCGTCCAGGGGCAAAGCCATCTGCTTAAGGCCACAGTGCTGGTGAGTGGCAGAGCTCAACCGAATCCCAGGCTGTCTGGTCACAGGGCCAGGATTCAAACTCAGCCCTAGAGTGAGTGGCTAGAGGTTAAGAGCATGGGCTGGAGACGCAGGCAGTCTGGGTTCCTGTCCTGGCTCTGCCACTGTGGACCCTGACAAGTGATTATCTCCCTAAGCCTCGAGAATCTTCATGTGTGGAATGGGGACCATGGAACCCATGTCCAGGGACTACTGAGAGGCTGTGAAGGTCAATGAATATAAAACACTTGGAACAGCACACGTGAGGAATATGTGCTAAAAGTGTTAACTATTCTTATGACTATTGTCCTTTCTACTTTTGGGTTATGTGACTCCTCTGCTGCCATGGCAGTAAGGGCCTTTGCTTGTTTCTTAAAATTAAAATATATATTTGGCTGTGTTGGCTCTCAGTTGCATGTGGGATCTAGTTCCCTGACCAGGGATCGAACCCACACTCCTTGCATTGGGAGTGTGGAGTCTTCGCCACTGGACCACCAAGGAAGTCCCAGGCAAGGGCCTTTGGAAGGAGCAATGGAACCCTTGCTGGCCTCTGCCCCTTCCTCCAGATGACAAGGTCCTCAGGCCTGAGTGTCCAGCAGGCAGCTCTGTGAGGCGCTGGGCCCAGGACTGAATACCTACGTGGCCTGCACATGTGTGAGGTCACAGAAAGGCCCATCTGTGGCTGTGAACCTCACGCTGGGCCAAAATTAACAGGGCGGGTTGGAATGTGACAAAGGGATGGGAAACTGAGACCCCTGCCAAAGGCTAACTGTAGGCTCTCCCCAAATGCCAGGCCCAGCAGTGCCCACTTTATATGGGCAACCTCACCAAGCCTACGGCACAGTCCTGAGAGACAGGGATCCTACGGAGGGAATGGAAGCTCTGAGAGAAGTCATCTAAGATTTCACGACCACCAAGTGATTGTACCAGGCACTTTCCTGCCTCAGGACTTTTGCACAGGTTGTTCCCTTCACCTGGAACATTCTTCCACATGTCCCCATGGCTCCTCTCATCTTTAGGCCCTTTACTCAAGTGTTCTGAGTGACACCGCCCTTGACTATCTGGTCTAAACATCTGACCACGCCCACACTTATCTCTTCCTTGCTTTCTGTCCCACCTTGTCATCACATGCCACAGTGCATAATTTGCTAGGCCATCCATGTACTGTCTGCCTTCCCCAGGGTCCCATGAGCATCTCTGCTATATTTACTGCAGTTTCCTCAGTGCCCAGTGCAGGGCTGGCTGGTGTGGTGCTGAGTAAATCTCTGTTGAGGAGAGATCTCCACTTCTGTGTCCCTGAGCTCCAAGGACCCTATTCCAGCCTGGGGTGGCTCAGACTAGTTTTTATGGGTACTGGGGGTGGGAAGTGTGTGGAAGTAGGCATAATCCAGTAAAGGCACCAAGTCGATTTCAAACCTACTGAATAGGGACCACAGAAAAATATTATACCCTGACCTAGCATCTCCACAACTCTCAGTGTGCACAACAAATTCTGGGGGAATTCCCTGGTGGTCCAGTGGGCTAGGATTCTGAGCTTTCACTACTGTGTTCGACCCCTGGTCAGAGAACTAAGATCCTGCAAGCCACAGAGCATGGCCAAAAAATCCCAAAAATCAAAACAAAAGAACAAACAAAAAAAGCAAAGTCTGGTACATTAAAAAAAAAATCATTCTATATGTTTTGCTGCTGCTGCTGCTAAGTTGCTTCAGTCGTGTCTGACTCTGTGCAACCCCATAGATGGCAGCCCGCAAGGCTCCCTTGTCCCCGAGATTCTCCAAGCAAGAACACTGGAGTGGGTTGCCATTTCCTTCTCCAATGCATGAAAGTGAAAGTGAAGTCGCTCAGTCGTGTCCGACTCTTAGCGACCCCATGGACTGCAGCCCACCAGGCTCCTCCATCCATGGGATTTTCCAGGCAAGATTACTGGAGTGGGGTGCCATTGCCTTCTCTGTACATGTTCTGTCTTCATGAAAAAAAAAAAAAAAGCCACAATAAAACACTGGCATGAAACTGCGGTCATAACTCATGAATGGGTCCGATGTACATACAGCCTGAGCTGAATGAGACACCCCAGAGGCGGCCGAGGGGTGGCCGGGGCATGAGCTGACACCTTGCCCTGCCACCCACTGCGGGTGCTCTGGGCAAGTCCCCTACCCTGACTGTGCCTGTTTCATCACTGCAGTGAGAAGGATTATAGTGCCTTCACTGTGCAACTGTCATGACATTTAAGTGAGTGAATACACATAACAATTATAGAAAACGTCTGACACGCAGTGTGAAGTGAACCTGCAATGTAACAGCAGCTGCAATATTATTTATTAGCATATGACTGCCGCCGTCACCTCACCTGGCCGCTCCCCATATGTCAAACACTGACGCAGTGTGAGCTGTCACTTCACATTCTGCCCTGGCGCTCATCTGGCCAGAAGGGCAGGGCAGGGGGTGGTGCCAGGGAGACAGGGGGATGGGGACCACCTGTGGGATGGATGCCATAAAAAAAAAAAAAAAGCCACAATAAAACACTGGCATGAAACTGCGGTCATAACTCATGAATGGGTCCGATGTACATACAGCCTGAGCTGAATGAGACACCCCAGAGGCGGCCGAGGGGTGGCCGGGGCATGAGCTGACACCTTGCCCTGCCACCCACTGCGGGTGCTCTGGGCAAGTCCCCTACCCTGACTGTGCCTGTTTCATCACTGCAGTGAGAAGGATTATAGTGCCTTCACTGTGCAACTGTCATGACATTTAAGTGAGTGAATACACATAACAATTATAGAAAACGTCTGACACGCAGTGTGAAGTGAACCTGCAATGTAACAGCAGCTGCAATATTATTTATTAGCATATGACTGCCGCCGTCACCTCACCTGGCCGCTCCCCATATGTCAAACACTGACGCAGTGTGAGCTGTCACTTCACATTCTGCCCTGGCGCTCATCTGGCCAGAAGGGCAGGGCAGGGGGCGGTGCCAGGGAGACAGGGGGATGGGGACCACCTGTGGGATGGATGCCAAGTTTTGGGGGCTGCCTCCCCTGCGTTGCCACAAAGCCTCTGTGTCCTCTCATTCCCCCTCGGCGGGAAGGTCTTCGTGAGGGGATGGGGCCGCGGCCCTCGGTGTAGCATCTGCCGTCTGGATGAGGTCCAGGTTTGGCCGGCCCCACAGCCAATCTCCCTGGCAGCGGCTGCCTGCTGGTCCCCATGTCTGCCAGGAGCAATGGGGATGGAGTAATGCATGCGGGGAGGGAGATCAACTTTGGGGGTCTGCCCGGCTGATGTGTGTGCTAAGTCGCGCCTGACTCTTTGCAACTCCATGGACTGTAGCCCACCAGGCTCCTCTGTCCATGGGATTCTCCAGGTAAGAATACTGGAGTGGGCTGCCACGCCTTCCTCTGGGGGATCTTTCTGACTCAAGGAATTGAATCTGCGTCTCTCATGTCTCCTGCATTGGCAGGCAGATTCTTTACCACCTGGGAAGCCCAGCTGATGATTGCCTCTTTTCTGGAAAGTCTTCCTTTGGGTCTTTTGGAAGTCTCCATAGTTTCTGCTGGCCTAGCTCCCTCTCCTTTTGCTGAGGAACTGCCTCTTGAGCACCGCCAGGTGGCTCTGACAGAACCATCAGTCACAGTGCCCTGCCTGACCCTGGACCCAGGGTGGAGCACTCCTCTATCATCCCTGATGACAGTGACTGGCCTGGGGCATGGGCGTGTGATCCACGCAGAGCAAATCAGAGTTCTTCCCAGAGCTCCAATAGGCAAGAATGTGGAGGAGAAAGTATAAAGATGTAGAAGATGCTAGCAGCTGGTCTGTTTGCAGAAGAGAATGACAACCCACAATGCAAAAAGTGGCAGAGCCAGCTGAGTGGAAGAGACAGGAAGACAGAGCTCTGGTGACATCATTTGAGTGCCTGGATCCAGCTATGCCTGAAGCCAGCCCTACTCCTGGACTTGCAGTTTCATGAGCCAATGAATTCTACTTCTGGCTTAAAGCAGGCAAAAACTGGGACTAAGACTCAGCCCTCTTAATGCTGGGGGCTTGGGTTTCACTCCTGGTTAGGGTATCAGATCCCACATGCTGTAACTAAGAGTTCGCATGCCCCAAGTAAAGATCTTGCAAGCTCCAATGAGCCTGGCAAGCTCCTCTGTCTATAGGAGCCAAACTAAAACAAACAAACAAAGAAAAAACCCCAGACAGCAGATTATCTGCCACTTAAAACTTAAAGAGACCTAATCACACAGGGTGCCCTGAACAGGCCTCGTTCCTTAGCCACAGCTGACCTTTATTCCAGGGGAAGACTTGGACCAAGCTGGGACCAGGGGCTCCTCTATTTTGAATGGAAGGACCCAGCTGGGATGTTTTGAGCCCATCAACAGCAGTGCCCGCTCCTAAGGGTCCCCAGCTCCTAGCCTGCTTGAGACCTGTGCCCTTCATTTGCCTTTCCACTCTGCAGGACACCTCATGATCCTGAAAGAATCGCCTAAGGTTCTCCCTTTATTTTTTATGCTCACCACCTTCAACCTTTTGCAAATATCAGAATCCAGGGCTCTGCGGTCAGACCCACCGGATTCCAGTGTTGGCCACTGATTCATACATGTCTCGGAGTCTTAGTCTTCTCATCTGTAAAATGGGGGCACTGACGTGATGGCTCTTGTGAGGCCGTGGGAAGGATTACAGGAGCTGAAGCAGGGGCAGCGCTTGCTCACAGAACCAGATAACAAGTAGGGGCTCAGCGATGTGAGTGGCTGTGGCGTTATGTCACAGGAACATGAGCGACTGCACCTACCTCTCGGGTCCGGAAGATGATCCTGTACTGGTACTGAGGCCCGTGATCCTTGTGGTCCTCCAGCTTCTCTCGCTTGATGCTCACGGCCACTGGCCCTAGCTTCTCGTCCACCCCGAAGTAATTGGCGTGTTCTGAGAAGTAAGAGCAAGGAAGTTCAGAGGCAGCTCTCTGGGAAGGAGGGGTGACGTCCCACAGCAGGCCTGCTGAGGGGACAGTTGGGGAAGGCTCTTGTGTGGCCTGTGGGGTCCTAGTCACACAAACTTCATGCCTGGTCACAGCCACACTCGATAGAGAGACCATGAGAGGTCAAGCCCACCTTACTGCACCTTCTTGCAGTCACAGAAGTTTCCTGAGTCTCCATGCTCTCATCTAGGAAAAAGGGGGCCCTAGTGCTACCTTCAATTCATAAGAGGTGATGTGAGAGTGAACTGAAGCTACAAATAAAAAAATGCTTAGTGTGGTGCCTGCCTTGTAATAAACTTAGTCTCTTGTTGTGATTATCTCGTATTTGCAAATGCTCAGCAGCTTAGCTGCCAATTAGCCCTCGTGAAGCAGTTACAATTCTAGTCTAAAAAAAAAAAAGATTGTAGACTAAAGTGTCTTCTGCTTGGCTGAAATCTGGGCCCTGGACTCATTACATGTGGCCCACGTCACTCGACAGCATTCTCATTAATAGAGTGGGATCAGGAAGGACAGATTCACATCTCAGCATGACTGTGAGGATTAAATAGGTTAGTAAGTGGGGAGCACAGAGCCAGGCACAGAAGGAGCAAGTGAAATGTGTTGGCTATTACTACCTGCGGGGCATGACATTTATCATAGAACAGGACCACAACTCAAGTCCCCAAGCATCACCTGTATCTAGCCATGCTCCCATAGATGTAGGAAACTTCAACACTACTCTTTTTTTCCTTATGGTGACTGAACCTTTAACGAGTCATGGAGGAACTCATTTGTTCTCTCTCTGAAATGACAGCTGTCTCTGCTTAAAAAAAAAAAAAAAAGCTGCTGTCTTACAACCTTTCCAGGCAAACAGTTCTTCCTGCTGTCTAACCCAAGTATGTCCTGCTTCTGGTGCATGCCCACCAGCAGTCTATCCCAACATAGTCCATGAAGCGGGCATCTATACACTGCCAGAAATTTCTTCCCACTCCAGTGCTTTCCATGTTTAAAAGAGGGTTCCTAGTCTCATGAGATGCTCTTGGTGAATTAAAGGCTTATCTAAAGCTCAAATAACGTTAATTAATGGTCCCAATCAAAACAGCACCTGCAGTGGGTTAGACAATCTCCCCAACTGGTCAGAGAACAGAATAAATGTGCTCCACAGATATCAATCTATCTCTGAAACATTGGCAGGGGCTATTCTGCTTTCCACCAATGCATACCAAGTACCCTTGAGGTCCTAGAATATACTAGGCACTCAAAAAACACTGACCAATGACTAACGTTTCTGAGCTTCTGGAGCTACAAAGAAATTATTTTTTGAAAGAGAACAGCTTCTTTTTAAAGCTCCACGATAAGTACTTACTACCTGCCTGATGAAGAACTAAGTGTTTTGACGTACAATCTTCTTTGATCCTTACCACAGTCCTTCCGTGTAGGTATTTCTATGGGCTAAATGAAATATGTGTTCTCTGCTGGTTAGGTAGAAAATTAATATAAATGCAAAACCAGATTTTTCAAATCCCCTCAAGGTTTGTTAATTTCAGACAGACCCTATCAACTTCTCCCATGGGTTGTGGATTTGTTCATGTCCTCCTGTAGCCGTATTAATTTTTTATTTATATGCCCCTCAACCAGGTTACCAGGTACACAACTACTAGAGTTTCTTGGTAAATCTTTAAAAAATCTATGTGAAACGGTCCTTTCGGTTCTTCTAACAAATGCTGTTAGCCTTGAAGTCTATTTCGTGTGATATTGATGTTGCCTCACTGGCTTTCTCTTGATTAGCACTGTCTGAACTTCTCTTTTCATCCTTTAATTTCCAATCTCTGTGTCACTTTTTTTTCTGGACACATGATACTGCTACAATCATCTCTGTCCTCACACGAGGACACAGAGTACAAGGGGTAAAATGTGTCATGTAGCTAATAAGCTATGAAACACACATCCCAAGCCCAAGGCTGACTCCAACACTGGTGGAGCACCAGAGACTGTACTCTGGACAGAGGGATGACCCAGAGGAATGACATTAGTCACGTTTGACTAGGACACGGCTTTACAAAAAATTTTAAATTAGCTGTGGAGTACTAGCTGCCTATTCATTACCTGTTCTTTCCTTCTTCTTAAGAGAAAACCTCTGTTCCTGGAGGAAGAAAAGAGAGGGGCTCTGTCTTACCAACATTTCCCAGCTTACCTTGCAGACTGGAGTGGCCAATAAACAGAAGCAGTTGGCTAGGACTTCTGAGAATGCTCTTCTTCAAAGGGGCTGACTTAATAAAAATGTAGGGGAGGGGTGCTGACTTGACAGGAAATCTGTTATTCTGTCTGAATCCTTTCCTTCTTCTCTTTGCCTGGAAACATGGATGTGATGGCTGGAACTCAAGCAGCCATCTTGAGCATCAGGAGATCACTCTGAGGGCTTGGAGGCTAATGCACTAAGGCTGGCATTCCACTGATGCTGAGGAATTACCATACTAGCCCCGGGGTGCACATCTCTAGACTATTTTATGTGGAGAAAAATAATCTATGTTGTTTAAGCCTGTTACTGGCAGTTCCAAACAATTCTGAATTGACACAGGAGAATCCATATTCAAAAAAATCTGAATTTCAGGAGAATCTAGATAATTAAAAAGGATGGCAACACTGGGTTTGTCTACACTTCCTGGATGACAAGAATGAACTGGAGTTACCCTCTGCACAGCCCCTGCCTGGTCTGCCTCCCTCTATTGTCTCCTGCCTGGCCTCTGTGGCTGCCTGGATTTGTGGTCTTTGCACTATGCTCTGTTGCCTCTGAGGATTGCCTCATCAGCATCAATGAGTCTGACCATGTGTGATCCCCATATTAACACCCTTCAAACATCAGCAGCTCCACCTTCTGAGGGGATCCAGAACTTGCCTGCTTCTCCTCACTCCCGGGCTCCCACCCTAGACTTGCCCATCACCATTTCCTGCCTGGACTATTGCAGTAGACTCCTCCTGGGTCTCCCTGATCCTCTGCCCCTACAGCTTCCTTCCTCAGAGGGAAGCTGTGAAAACCGGAGTTAGATCAAGGCCCTCTCCTACTCAGAATCTTCCTGTGGCTTCATTCCACTTACGGTAAAAATGAGAGTCCTCACCATGGCTCACAAAATCCCATGTGATCTTGTTTCCTTTCAGCCTCCCTCATGCACTAGTCTCAGCAACACTGGCCTCTATCCTATTCCCCCACGTTCCAGGACTTTTGTACTTGTTTCCCATGCCAGGAACACCATCTCCAACCCCAGCAAGGTTCCCTCCCTCACCTTCTTCAGCTCAGTACTCAAAAGGGACCCACCTAGAAAGTCCTCCCTGACCATTCCTTATTGAAAACGCCACACCCGGACACTGACACTGTTTTCTCGCCTCCCCATTTTACTTTTTTCCACCGCACTTCCCACCTCCTGACGCCTTATATACTTCAGATATTTAGTATAATTGCTTGTCTTACCCCACTAAAACACTGTATGCTAGGAAGACAAAATTTTTGCTTTAAGCTGGTCAACGCTGTATACCTTGACTCTAGAAAGTGCGTGACACGCACCTGAACGCAGCACGTATTTGCTAAATGCCTGTCTATCGTCTCCTACAGCGCCAAGTGTGAAGCATGTGTCATGAGACGGGGCTCATTGCGTCCCCCAGCCCCTCTCTGCAGGAGGTCTTGCCTCTTTCTGCATCCTCCGTGCCAGGGCACGAGGAACACAGAGAATGAAGGAGCAATGCCCCACCCGCCCGTCCGCCCCCCACTTCACCTTTGCCCACGAAGTAGTCCTGATAGTAGCGGGCGCCCAGGTCCACGTGCTCGATGCTGTACTGCCGCGGGCGACTCTGCGTCCTCTGCTGCTCCTTGGGCACCTCCAGCACCGAGATGCTGGCGTTGGTGCGGTAGGCGCTCAGGGTGGACTCCGGAGGGCGGATCTCGCCGCAGCCCCCAGCTCCGCCTGGGGAGCCAGCGGCCGCCCGCGAGAAGCTCACGTTACGCTCACACTCGCCGCCAATCTCGTTGCGGAAGTGCGGGCAGCTGAGCAGCAGGTCATTGCTGGTGTCGTCGCCCAGGTCTTGCTCCAGGTTCTCCTTGCAGTTCAGGTCCTCCGTGCTGGTGAAGGCGGGGTCCAGGCCACCGAGGCTGTGGGCCCGCGACGCCGTCAGGGACGCCATGGCTGAGGCGGCCGAGGCCCCGGTGGTTGTGTTCCGCCGCTGGGCCGTGGACGCCCGGTTGGCTGCCGCCTCGTTGAGGTCAAACAGCATGCTCTGCACGTCGAAGTGGGCGAAGCTCTTCTGGCAGACCCACGGCCGGCTGGCCTCCGGGGGGCTCCGGCAGTCCTCGGCATCCCCGGAGCACCGGGCTGCTTCGCCTTCGGCTCTGCTGCTCCGCAGCTTCCGGAAGATGGACGAGTCCACCTGGTCCCCGCCGCCCAGGCCCCGCGAGGGCTTCTTGCGGGCCTTCTCCTTCTCTTTCAGGGGCTGCAGCGGCAGCAGGCTGTCCTTGGTGGGCTGCCCGTTGCGGGCCTCCACCTTGGCTGCGCCGCCGCCGCCCGAGATGTGGGGACCGGGATCGGCCCGCAGGAGCTCGGTGAGGCTCGGGGTGCCCCGGACCTCGGGCTGCTCGCTGCGGAACTCGTTGAGGATGTCGAAGAAGCTCTGCTCCGACACGCCCTGCACGTCGATGGAGGACGTGCTTCCGTACTCGCGGAAGAGCGGCAGCGCCCCCGTGTGGCGGGCTGCCCGGGGCTCCGCCGTGTCCTCCACGTCGCACTCGCTGAGGGTGATCTCGCTGCTGCTGCGGTTCCGCAGCGGGAGGAAGGCCCGGCCGGGGGACCGGGGCCACCCATCCTGGAACTCCACATCCTTAGACCGCCTCCTGGCGAGTCGGTGCAAGGCTTTGGACCCTGAGGAAGCCGGGGTAAGGGTACCGGCGGGGGGCTGTCCGTTCTGCTGTACGCTCCTCATGGCATGGGCCGCCTTCGTGGCCTTGGTGCCATCTGCGTCCAGGGAGGGGCTGGGGTTGTTTTGTTCTCTCAGGGCCTCTCGCTTGGGCGGCCAGTCGGCCACCCGGGCGCGCACGCCCATCTGGAGCGTAGTCCCCCGTGTGCGGCCCGGGAAGGACATCGGCCGCCCTGGCCCCACAGCCGGCTGCCAGGTCCACACCATCACTGGGGATGGGCCGATAGGTGGTCATAGTCCACAGGCGCTGGAGTGCTGCTGGCCCCTGAAAGCTGTAGACTAACTTTATGGGGTCCCCTGGCCCTCAGCCATTGTTCAGGGCCACCAGTCCTAGGATGAAGGATGCTGGCCCCTGAAGCCTGATGGGAAGGTTGTGAGCCTGTGGAGTCCAATTCTCCACCATCGCTGTGGACAGCAGTGCCTGGACAACCTCTCGAGGCAGGCGCTGTCCCGGGGCCTCCAGACTGAGCGGGTCAGCGGGGCAGAGCAAGCAGCAGTTGTGTGGGAAGGCTGGCGGGCTGCAGGGCCGCCTTCCCTGCCATGCTGAAAAGGGAGAAAAGACAGAAGTGAGATGTGAGGTTACTGCTGCCACAGAATGACTTATTTTTTTCAACTTTACTTATTAAAACAAAAACAACTTTTATGACGAAAATTTTCAAAGGAGCAGAGAGAAGAGCATGATGAGCCCCCCGACCAGCTTCAACACCATTAACTATTTCTCAGTCCTTCCATCTGCTCCCCACCTCCCTCCACGGTGTTTTTGACAGGGCTGCTCTTGTTTACGAGTGCTCAATTGTGTCTGACTCTTTGCGACCCCACTGACTGTAGTGCCCCAGGCTCCTCTGTCCATGGTATTTGCCAGTCAACAATACTGGATTGGGTTGCCATTTCCTTCCAGAGGATCTTCCCAACCCAGGGATTGAACCTGAGTCTCCTGCATTGGCAGGTGAATTCTCTACCACTGAGCCACCAGGGAAGCCCTTTGACAGGATATTTTAGAGTAAATCCCAGACATCAGGCCACGTCACCTATAAATACTTTAGCTTGTATCTCTAGGTGATAAGGCCTCCCCCCCCCAAAAAAATATCACAATACCTTTATCATAGGGGCTTCTCTGGTAGCTCAGATGGTAAAGAATCTGCCTTTAATGAGGAGAACTGGCTTTGATCCCTGGGTTGGGAAGATCCCCTGGAGAAGGGAATGGTTACCCACTCCAATACTCTTGCCTGAGAAATCCCATGGACAGCAGAGCCTGGCAGGCTATAGTCCATAGGGCTGCAAAAGGGTTGTACATGACTGAGCAACTAACACTTTGACTTTTTCACTTTCACCTTTATCACACCCATCTAGATAAATAAGAATTCTTTAAGGTGATGTAATACCCCAACTGAATTACATTCCCCACCTCCCATCGTCTCAGAAGTGTCTTTTGAGAGATGGTTTGCTCAAATCAGGATCCAAACAATTTCTTTGCTCTGCTCTGGCAGATTATATTTTTCAGGTGTCTGCTACTCTACACCTGTGCCTCCCTATCTTGCTGACATTTACTTCTGGAAGGATTAGGGTCACTTGTCTCAGAGAGTTTCCCACTTTCAGGATCTGGCTGGCTATTCTCTGTGGTGTCCAAACATGCTCTGCTGCACCCCCTCTGCCACGAGTCCTGACTACTGGTGGCTATATGCAAAGGCTGCACTGTTGTCTGTTTTCCAGTCCACCTGACCATTCACCCGCCAGAAAGGAAGTGAAAAAGATGGAGGAATCACCGTGAGTGCTGGTGGATTTTGCGAAGGGACTGTCTCTGGAAATCTACGTGATTACTATACTATGAGAGCCACTGGATCAGTTCCCATCACTACTTCACTGAGATCTCCCCAGTAGCTTCTAATTTATTAGAATAAAATCTAAATTGCTCCTGCTGCTCACCAGCCTCACAGGACTGGCCAGCCTCTCTGATGCCTCTCCCTAGCCCTAAGATCCCATCATACTGCTCTTCTCGTCTGTTCTTCTAACACATCCAGCCCCATCCGGGATACGTGGGGAATCCTTTCTGGGTTTTTCACCAGGCCGGTTACCTCACTTGACATTCATTCTTTAATGAAGCCTTCCAAAACTATCCTCAAAGCCTTTCTGTCACTCTTTCTTCTTTTTCCTTGACAGTTACCACTAGCTGAATTACTTTGCTCATTATCTATTTACTGACCATCTCCACCACTAAATGATCCGTTCCAGAATAGCAGGGGTGTCTCTGTTGTTCACTGATGTAGAACATTGTCCAGGACCCTCATTCACTCTTTTAGTGTACGAAGGAGTGAACAGAGAGCTTCTATCTAACTTGATGTGTATATGCATCCTGACTTGCAGACCTCTGGGGAAGGGAAATTCATCCTTCTTCTGCCCGGCAACATAAAGCTCTCTGCAGGATCACTTCCGTTTGTCTCCACTTTGAGCTGCTGGAAGATGAAACCCTCAGTGGAGTAGGAAGGGGAAAGTGGATCATGGCCTGCGGCAAAACCTCCTGCTTGGCCCAGCAGCTGTGCCCTTTGCTCCTGCCAACCAAACTGATTCTCTACAGGGCGGCAGAGTGCTGGGTCAGCATCTGACTCAAGAGGACCGCAACTTTTCTGTCCCTTAGAATGTGGAGCTGGACACAGCCACTGTGGTCGGTGACTGTGCATACTTTCTGAGTGAGGAAGTCAAAGGCCTCCTGTGTGAGAGTATGAGTGTGTGTGTGCACACACATGCACACACATGTGCAGGAAGCATTTCACAACTCCTGCCCAGAGGTATGGAGTTAGCTGGCAGAGAGGGAGCGAGCGGGAAGCATGAAGCAGATTCATGGAGCAAAACATGAGGAAAGTCTATGTGTGCTACGTCGCTCCAGTCGTGTCTGACTCTTGGTGACCCCCACAGACTGTAGTCTGCCAGGCTCCTCTGTCCATGGAATTCTCCAGGCAAAACTACTAGAGTGGGTTGTCATGCCCTCCTCCAGGGGATCTTCTCAACTCAGGGATCGAACCTGCATTGACTGGCGGGTTCTTTACCACTGCTCCACCTGGGAAGACTCCTGAGGGGAGCCTGTAACCTCTGAGAAAATGAGAACTAGGTGAGGGGAGAGATGTGGGGTAGGGAGCAAAAGGGGACCCTCTTCCTGGTTCCCCAAGAGCACGAGAGCATTCCTGAAGAAGCTGCAGGGAGCACACGGGGAGGGGGTGGAGAAGGGGCAAGAAAGTGGGAAGTCCTCAGGGCTGGGCTGGTTAAGGGAGATGGAGGCCAGGTGAAGCTGTGATGACCTGGCCAGCAGAAGTTTCTTCTGAAGAGGCAAGTAGGCCTCAGCTCCTACAACTGAGCCTTGCAGGAATGTGAATGCCTGATCATGGGGTTTTTCAAGCCAAACTGGAAGTCTGGAACTGTATGCAACATCTCCCAGTTTGAAAAAACAAAATTAGCAGCTATCTCAGCAACAAATTTATATGCAGAGATGACCTCTAAAAGGATTTTCAAGAAACTGCTCATGGTGATTGCCTCTGGGGAGGGAAACTGGGTATCTTTTCCCTCCACTCCCAGTCTCCTCCCTCCCCTGCTTCGTGTATTTTCCTTAGAACTTAGTTCTCTGATTTATCCCTTGTCTCCCTCCCCAAAAGAATGTGAGCTACATGCTCAGTCATGTCTGACTCTTTGTGACCCCATGGACTGTAGTCCACCAGGCTCCTCTGTCCATGGGATTTCCCAGGCAAGCATACCAGAGTGGGTTGCCATTTCCTTCTCCAGGGGGTCTTCCTGACCCAGAAATCGAACCCCCGTCTCCTGCATTGGCAGGTGGATTCTTTACCACTGTGCTACCGGGGGAGCCTGTGTAACACCAGGATCTATGTTTTTGAAGAAGGGAGGGAAGGAGCCTTATTTTTCCCTGCACACTGCTGGCAACTGTTTGGATTACTTGCATGTATTTCTAGAATACCTCTCAACAGTATTACAACACACATCACCAGGAGGGCCGACAAAGGCAGCACGTGGGCTAGATTCGAGCAGAGGCTGCTGGCTTGTGACTTTATGTTACTGGTCTTCAGCTTTGCCTGAAATGAGGGCTTGAAGGCAGCCCCATACTCTGCTGGGCCCCAGGTCCCAGGCCAGGCTAGGGGTCCAGGCCAGCAGCACTTAGCAGCTTGGCTGTGTCCTGGGGTCAGCCTGGCAGGGTTCAGAGGATGTCTTCAGAGGCCCCGTTTGGGCTGGTTGGGAAAAAAACAGTGGCCACGAAGCAACCCTGACTTGCTTATGTGAACACCTCTGACAGATGGGCTTTGCTGATGGCATTTTGTTCCCGCTCAGTCAGAAACCCCCAATTCGCTTTGCTCTGTGAAAACACACAGATGTTCTAGAGGCCCCAGTCTCTCTGCACAAATCCCTCCCCGAGCAGGTGCCATTGCGTCTCCCCGTGATGTTCCCAGGCTGAGTGTGTCATACCCGCAGCCTCCCTGGGGCTCAGGGACCGGTACACACGGGTCTCTTTCCAGCTGTCTCTGTCGAACTCCCTCTGCCTAAAAGCCCTCTGATCATCCTGATGCTCACAATATGAAAGCCAGCCTGCTTGGGTTCAGACACTGCTGTGCCATGGACTAGTCACTGAAACCACGAATCAGTTTTAATCTGTAAACTGGGGATAATACCCTCTAGCTCAGGGTCCCTGCTATTATCACCATTCCTTCTCGTCTCTTTGGCAGGAGCTCTTCCCCCCTGTCTCTTATACACATCTAGATGTGTATAAGAGACAGCCCATCATACTGCTCTTCTCGTCTGTTCTTCTAACACATCCAGCCCCATCCGGGATACGTGGGGAATCCTTTCTGGGTTTTTCACCAGGCCGGTTTAAGGGGGGGGGGGGGGGGGGGGGGGGGGGGGGGGGGGGGGGGGGGGGTAGAGGACCTCAGCAGAGCATGAAAGGCTGGAGGGTGTCCTGCAGTGACAGGGAATATGGATCTGGCTTTTCCTATATGTGACTTGCAAGGGGTGCTTGGATTCTTTTCTTTTTTAAAAATATGTACTTGTTTACTTGGCTGCGCCAAGTCTTAGTTGTGGCACACAGGATCTTCGATCTTCACTGTGGCATGAAGCATCTTTTAGTTACAGCACGTGGGATCTAGTTCCCGGACCAGAAATTTAAACCCAGGCCCCTGGCACTGGGAGCATGGAGTCTTGCCCCTGGACCACCAGGGAAGTCCCTGGGTTTCTTCCAGGGTTGCTTGGCTCCTGGCCTGCTTTCTACGATGGGCCCTCTGGCTCCCTTTTGATTCTTTTTTTCCCCCCTCTTTTGATTCTATGAGGCACCGGTAAATCTGCTTCTGCCCAAGACTATCAAGTCAGGCTTCTGCTGCTGGCATCCAAGGACCTTGATGAATACGCGGTGCTGTGAGCAAAGAAGGCAGCCATGAGTGGCAGAGGAAATCAAATGGGGTCCAGGCAGTGGCAGAAGGAGAAGCAAGCGACAATGGGAGGCATTTGGCTGCAAGTAATGGTATCGCCCAATGGTGTCTTGGGCAATGAAGACATTTCATCATTTCATGGAAGGAGGAGGCCAGATATGGCGGCTCCAGGCTTGGGCCAGGTGAATGATGTCAGGCGCTTTCTCTTTCTCCCCCACCACTGTCCTGCAGCGCGCAGCTGGCTTGCATCTTTGACTGCGGCCTCATGGTCACAAGCTGGTGGCTACAGTCATGCTTCTCACTGCACTATTGGCAAGGGCCAAAGAAAAGATGATGTAAGAGCATTCTTCTTACCTATCTGCTCTAATCAGGAATGAGGACATTTGCCAGAACACTGCCCCCACCTCCACACTTTGCTTTATGTCTCGTTGGCCAGAATGTGGTCACTGTGGCCACTCTATTTGCCAGAGAAGCTGGTAAAGCAGTATCTGTGACCATTCTGATTGCCCTTGGGCCAGGGAGGACTTGCATCTGGGGCTGGCCACACTGGTTCCCTGAAAACATCAGGGTCTGTTAGAAGAGCAGGCAACTTATGGTATAACTTGTGAGACATCGGTGAACTAACTCAGAGCTGAGAAGACACTTCTTTATCAGGCCCCTAAAGCCTAGAGGCTAGAACAGCAGATAACAGGCTAGCGTCAGGGCCCCAGCTTGGCTCTGAAGGGCCCTGCTCTGCAGGGCCACAATGTCTGCCAGAACCTCACAGGGCAGAGCAGAAGGGAAAAACACAAGTCTTCCAGTGTTAAGACATTTGTAGTTTGCTCCATGACTTCTTTTTCTAACAACAGCCCAGATTTCCCTTTGAGAATCTGCCTCCTCTAATCTCCATCCAATAGGCTAGAGAAGGGCTTCTTCTTGAGGTCAGGAACAAATCATGTGACCCAATCAGAACCACAGACTCAGTGATGGCTTTGCTAGAAGTGCTGAGGCTGAAGAGTGTGCTTTCTCCTCTTACCCCAAGTAGGAGAGGATGTGAAGGATGGAATCATTGCAGCCTCTTGTGATCATGAGGGTAGAATTGTTTGTGAAAAGTGAAAGAAAGTGAAGTCACTCAGTCATGTCTGACTCTTTGTGACCCCATAGACTGTAGCCTACCAGGTTCCTCCGTCCATGGGATTTTCAAGGCAACAGTGCTGGAGTGGGTTGCTATTTCCTTCTCCAGGGGATTTTCCCTATCCATGGATCGATCCAGGTCTCCTGTGTTGTAGGCAGATGCTTTAACATCTGAGCCACCAGGGAAGTCCGTTTGTGAAAGGGGCTGAGGTTACAGACAATCTGGGGGCTTATAGTCACTATGTGAGTCTCAACATCAAGCCTGAACCTGAAGCCAACCCAATTCTACCTCTGGAAATTTTAGTTACATGATGAAACAACAGCAAAGCATATATAACAACTGGTGATTCAGCCATTTCTGGCACATGCAAGTCATTCATTTGACCAGTAAGAACTAGTTAGTTCTTAAAACTTATTCATCATTCACTCACACAACAAATATCTACCACATTCTTAAAGCACTAAAAACTTATTCACTGTGGAGAAAAGGGAATCCTCTTACACTGTTGGTGAGAATATAAATTGGTGCAGCCACTATGCAGAACAGTATGGAGGTTCCTTAAGAAACTAAAAATAGGATTAGCATATGATCCAGCTAACCCACTCCTGGACATATACCTGGAGGAAAACATGGTTCAGAAGGATACATGCACTCCAACGTTCACTGCAGGGCTGTTTACAATAGCTAAGACGTGGATGCAACCTAAATGTCCATCGACAGAAGAATGGATAAAGGCCAATGCCCTAACATGGATGAACCTGGAGATCATCATACTAAGTATGTTAGACAAAGACTTAGAAGTGGAATCTAAAACATGATACAAATGAATTTATTCACAATACAGAAACCTACTCACAGACTTAGCTGTACACCTGAAACTAACATAACATTGTTAATCAACTATATCCCAGTATCAGATACAAATTTAAAAAACATTCACTCATTCAACATTTACTAGGCATGTATAACTCATTCATTCCACAAACACTTCAAATGTGGTATTCAATAAATTTTTTAAAGCATCTACGTGCTACTATGTGCTACTGTTGCAGGAACTGAAGATAGAGATTGGACCATGTCTTCAAGAATGTACATCCGGTAGAAGGAAGCCAGAGGAATGAGTAAACAAAGACAGAAAACAAGGGGACTTCAAAGGGTACTCAGTCATATAAAGGAGTCAATGCTGCGACAGGGCGGGAGGAGGTCCTACCCTGAAGGCTCTGAGAGGGGGTGCCCTCTGATGAGGGTCAGGACTAAGAGAGGGCGCCTGTTGTGTTCCAGATGGGCTGATGAGCAAGGCTGACGTGTCCAGGCAGGAAAGCTGGGAGAGGCCGTGTACAACGGGTTGTCTGAGGCCATGGTTCTCTCCCCCAGCTGTCCATTAGAGGCACCAGGGGAGCTCTGTAAAAACACAGGTGTTCCCATTCCTTCCTCAGAGTGTTGAATCACCTGGCTGGCGGTGGGGCCCAGGCATGAGCGTCTTCTAAGAGCTATGCAGCTGACTCCAATACGTAGCCAGGGCTGAGGACAGAGAGAAAAATGGAGACAGCAAAGAGAGGAGGGTGTGACATCAAGCCTTGAGAGGCCGCAAATGCCAGAGGGAGCGAGCACACCGGTCCCAGGGGGCTCAGGCCGAGGGGCAGGAGGGCAAGTGTGACGCAGAAGGGCCTGGAGGCGGATGTGGTCTGGGGAGGACCAGGGGGTCCACAGGGCTGGATGCTGCCGAGAGGATCACCTTTCGTGGCAATTACCGGTCTGAAGAGGGTGTCCCTGGTGGCTTCAGTGGTAAAGAATCAGCCTGCCAGTGCAGGAGACTCAGGAGACACGGGTTCAATCCCTGGGTTGGAAGATCCTCTGGAGGAGGAAATGGCAACCCACCCCAGGATTCTTGCTCAGAAAACCCATGGACAGAGGAGCCCGGTGGGGTGCAGTCCATGGGGTCAAAAAGAGACACGACTGAGCAACTGAGCGAACACAGCATTGGTCTGAAGCGCACTGCTGATGACCGGAGGAGGTATTCCGGAGGACTGCCGCTCCAGGGAGCCTAGTTCACACCGCGCAGCCCCAGTGTTGCTGGCCCCCAGGCTTTCCTTCCGCCAGCTCTTCCACAATCCAGGCGGGGTTCACCTCTGTCCTCCCCTGGCTGAGCTCTCTGGGCTCCGGGCTGCATACACACTCACCTACAAGAGTTAGCCCCCTGGATTTAAAAAAAAAATATTTTATTTATTTGGCTGTTCTGGGTTTTAGTTGTGGCACGTGGAATCTAGTTCCCTGATCAGGGATGGAACCTGGGCCCTCTGCATTGGGAAGGTGGAATCTTAGACACTGGATCACCACGGAAGTCCCAAGCACACTGCATTTTTAAGCCTCTGAATATCTTTTGTTCTTCTCAGGCCTTGAACAGCCCCAAGTCTGTGGTGGACTGGAATCTAAACATATGTGTTTTTGCTACGTGGGTTGGGAAAGGGGAAGGATAATATGTTGGTGATATTTGTAACAATAAGGCTAACACTATTAGTCTGATAGATCACATGTGGGCTACCCTCGTGGGGTGTATTAACTTGTGTGCTATCATTATCCTATTAAGTAGGGACCCTAGCATGTCCATGTTACAGATGAGGCAAGGGTAACACAGCCAAGTCACAGAAGGCAAGTGGGGCAGCTGGGATGCAAACCTCGACAGTCTGGCTCCCATACCTTCCCTGCTCCACTCTCAATAAAGATACAGCAGGTCCCATGGGTGTGCTGTATGAATACATGAGTGACGCATGTATCTTCGGAATCAGTTCATAAGGACAAAGCTCTAGAATGTCAGCAACAGCTCAGCAGATTTCAGATTAGGAGTCTGTTTTCTTCCTCCTATATCTTTCCCCACTTTATTGGAAATCTGAGCAAATGCAGGACCGCTTTAGAGCTCCCCTAGGAAACGAGATGGATGGGAATCTCAGAAATCTCATTAGAAAGTTATCACGGCAGAGACTGCTCCATCAGCCCAAAGAACAAGGAGCAGGGCCTGGACGACGGCCATATACTGTGACCTGTTCTGTACTCTCAACAGTTCTGACACCAAATGTGTGGGTTTTCCATACCAAGCAACTCTACAACTGGATGTCCTGCAATTTAGTTCAGTCCTCGGACTAACTACCTGGAGTTAGCACAGACCCCAAAGGTGAAGGGCTTAGTCTGATAAGACTGTCCCCACTTCAGACCCCAAGAGCAAGAATCAGGTCCCCAGGTTCCCCGCACTCCTGTCCGACTTGGCTACAAATCAGGGGCTCCCAAGAGCCTTTCCTCAAGCTCCATCATGTGTGGTAACAGCTCACAGAACTCAGGGAAACACTACTTCCTTTTTTTAAAGATACTTTTCCCATTTCGGTTATTACAGAGTGCTGAGCAGAGCTCCCTGTGCTATACAGTGGCACAGTGTCAGTCGCTCAGTCGTGTCTGACTCTTTGTGACCCCATGGACTGTAGCCCACCAGGCTCCTCTGTCCATAGGATTCTCCAGAGAAGAATACTGGAGCGGGTTGCCATTCCTTTCTCTAGGGGATCCTCCTGACTCAGGGATGGAATCCAGGTCTCTGGCATTGCAGGCAGATTCTTTACTGTCTGGGCCACCGATGCTATACAATCAGTCCTTATTAGTTATCTGTTTTTATATATAGTAATATGACTTACTGTTACTGGCTTATTGAAAAGGATACACATGAACAGTCAGATACACAGACAAAGCCCAGAAAGGTCCCAAGTGCAGAAGCTTCTGTTCCCATGGAGTTTGGAGTGTGGTGCTCTCCCAATGCATGGATGAGCTCATCAACCTAGAAGCTCTCTGAACCCTCTTTTTTGGGGTTTCATGGAGATTTCGTTTGAAGGCAGGGTTGATTGAATCACGCGCCACTGGTGATTAACTCAACCTGCAGCCCCTCTCCCTTTCCCAGAGGTCAGGGGGCGAGACTGATAGACTCAATCCTCTAAGCACATGGTTGGTTCCTCTGGCAACCCTGAAGCTGTTCAGGGGTCGACCAAGAGTCACCCCTTCAGCATAAACTCAAGTAATGGTTGAAGGGGGCTTATTTGAATAACAAAAAGATGGTATCACCCACATCTCTCAAGGGTTTTAGAGGCTCTTGTGCCAAGAACCTGAATGAAGACCAAAATATTTTTCTTACTATATCACAATATCATATGGTGAGAATCTGTACCTTAGTATTTAACCTCAAAGAGCCCCATGAATGAGTGTTTTTAATTAAATGTTCCCGGGCATCCAGGAAAAGTCCATATTCCTACCTAGGAGTTAAGGGCAGCCCCTACATGGGCAAAGGCAGCCATATAGAGCTATTCCACTCAGAAAGGTCAGAGTTCCCAAGTGGCTCATCCTGCTTCTAACAATATAAACCGGTTAATGGTCTTCTCCTCTTGAAAGAATTGGAAGAAATTTGGAATTACACACTGAAATTTTAGGTGTGCATATTGGTTGTTGCTTGTTTTTTTAATATTTACTTAGTTGGCTGCAGCATGTGACTTCTTGGCTGCAGCACGTGACTTCCAATCTAGTTCCCTGACCAGGGAATGAACCCAGGCCCCCTGCACTAGGAGCATGGGGCGTCAGCCCCTGGACCACCAAGGAAGTCCTCATATTGCTTTATTTGAATCCAGCAATTCCCCTTCTGGGAACTTCTCCCTGAGGTGCTCACCCCAATGCACCTTGACAGACAGACTCAAGGCGGTTCAATCACAGGCGCGCTCACACTGCCCCACTGCTGTGATACGGGAGCGCTGGAACAGCCCCAGTGCCCAGAAGCAGATGATGGGTTAAATGTGTCTGGCTGCCTCTACTCCAGGGAAGGTGCTGCTGCTGTGATAACCATGTAAAGGAATCGTCTCCACGGCCTGAAGTGAATGAGCACTCCTACTTTGGAGTGCTTACTGTGCCCCAGGTGAAATGCTTAAACACATGCACCCATTTCATCCTCGCACCCATTTCATCCTTGGGACCATCCTGTGAGGGAGGGACTACCTGAGGGACCTTTAAAGACATTTAAAGACAATACATGGACCTCCCTGGTGTTCCACTGGCTAAGACTCCTTGCTTCCAAGCAAGGCTGGGTTGATCCCTGGTCAGAGAACTGGATCCCACATGCTGCAACAAGGATCAAAGATGCTGAGTGCTGCGGCTAAGACCTGGTACAGCCAAATAAATAAATATTAAAAATAAATAAAACCAATGCAACTGAGTCCAGAGAGGCTTAGTAACTTGCCCAAGGTCACTCAGCTAGAAAGCATGGTTTGTTTTTTTATTTGGCCATGCTCCGTCTTTGCTACAGCGCTCAAACTCTCTAGTTGTGGTCCACGGGCTGTACAGCGTGCAGGCTCAGTAGCACGTGGCATGTGGGATCTTCCTGGACCAGGGAATGAACCTGCATCCCCTGCACTGGAGGTTGGATTCTTCACCACTGGACCACCAGGGAAGTCCGCCCAGGCCCATTAGGTTTAAATGGGGGGAGGGGCAGATTTTGTTAGTGTGAGTGTGTATGTACATAAATCCTATAAAATATACAAGAAAGCGTCTAGAAAGACATCTGTCAAACTGTTAAGCAGTTACTTCTAAGGAGTAAAATGGAATGGAGATAAAGGAAAACTTAAAAACACAAAACATTCTCCCTGGTTATATATAAACTTTTACAAACACGCAAGTTCAAGGCCCTCTTCAAGACTCCTATGAAGCTCTGTCTCAAATCCAAATCCTAGAAAGAATGGGTCTTGCATGTCTTCTTCCAGACCTTTCTCTGAGAGTTTATAAGGAAATGCTCACAACTGCACAGGTGAGGGGTGCCTCAGGCTGGGGTTAGGTTTTCAGTTTTAAAAGTGGAGCCTGGGAAGGGAAACATGGGCGGAGCGAAAGCCACGCCACAAACACCCTGATGGATGTGGTTAGAACGGAAGAGCCACCCCGCCCCCTGGATTGAGCCCAACTCCCCATCTCAGTCCTTTGGTCCTTTGGTCAGTCCTGAAGCAAAGAGCTGACTCACTGGAAAAGATCCTGATGCTGGAAAGACTGAGGGGAGGAGAAGGGGACGACAGAGGATGAGATGGTTGGATGGCATCACCGACTCAATGGACATGAGTTTGAGCAAGCTCCAGGAGATGGGGATGGACAGGGAAGCCTGGCGTGCTGCATGTCCATGCGGTTGCAGAGTCGGACATAACTGAGTGACTGAACAACCACCACCTCGCCTCTACCGCCATGGAATCTGAAAAATACACATCCTTCCAAGTGGAGATTCCTCTGTGATCTGACAGGATGCTTGCCCCTAGACCCCCTGAGGGAAGAAAGCAGCACCCATCTCGGGCTTATGTATTCCCCAGAGAAATGGAAACAGCATTTACGCAAAATGCTTAAACTGGAATAAGTGCTTATACCCAGAGATGAATCTTTTTTTAAATAAATGAGTTAACAGCTCCATGGTTGCTTTTCTTACTTATTACCAGATCTCAGAGATGTTTCCTGATGTGACAGCAGTAGCATAGTGGTTAGAAGTAAAGACCACTCAGGTTCAATTCCCACCTCTACCACTTAGTTAGACCCTGGGCGGGTGACTTAGATGCCTGATACCTCAGTTTTCCCATCTGTAAAATGGAGATGATAATAATAGGGCATAACTCTTGGAGACGTTATGAACTAATGAACATAGAGACTTAGAATAACCCTGGCATATAGTGATATATAAATATTAGTAGGTGGCTCAGTGGGAAAGAATTCACATGTCAGTGCAGGAGACATGGGTTTGATTTCCTGGGTCAGGAAGATCCCCTGAAAGAGGAAATGGCAACCCGTTTCAGCATTCTTGCCGGGGAAATCCCACGGACAGAGGAGCCTGGCAGGCTACAGTTCATGGGGTCACAAAACAGTCAGACACGACTGAGCGACTAAACAACAATGAAAATTACCATTTTCATTTATGTAATAATAATATCTCAAGCAAACAAATAGGACCAAACGTGGCCTTGGAATGAACTCTGCTTCCTCTGGGCTCAGAAGCTGGCCCAAGGCTGGCCAACCTGGAACAAGCCCCTCCTTCCTGGTGGTCCCAGAGCCAGGAGGGCACCCGCTGCCGAGTCCCTGGGGGGTTGGGTGGGTCAGTTGAGGGTGTCACTACCTCCCTGAAGCACATGTGGATTGAGCATCTTGTTCCAATTCTGGGTGTAGTCCTGCTCACTTCAAATGAGACTCTGAAATGCACAATTAAAAAAGGATGTTTTCTGGAGTCTGGGCACACGTGCCAGGCCCACCCAGGAGCTGCAGCCATGGCTCGAGGAGTGGGGGACAGTGACAGAGCCGGGCTGGGGGCCTCTGTGGTCAAGGGGAGATCCTTCTGGGGAGACTTAATCAGGGGCACAAGCCCCTTTCCAGGAGTCAGACATCCCTCAAGGGATCACCCCGCCTGTACATCCAGTGTCACGCCACAAGCATTGGTGTGGTCATCCATTTATTTATTTGGCTGTGCTGGGACTTAGTTGCGGCATATGGGATCTAGTTCCCTGACCAAGGATCAAACCTGGGCCCCCTGCACTGGGAGTGTGGAGTCTTAGCCACTGGACTGCCAGGAAGTCCCTGTGGTGTTTATTTTTATATTGAAGCTTTTCTGTCAGTGGCTGCTGCCTTGAACCCTACGATCACTGTTATGGACAATGCTAGGCCCACAGGGGCTTCAAGGACCCTGCTTCTGAGTCTGCCCTCGTAGCTGCTGCTGGTCGGACTGCTGGTTAAATGTCAGTCTGTCCCCCTCTCCCAGGGCTCACTCCTGTGGCCAGGTCAGGCAGCCTTTGGAAGATGATGTCCTGTCAGCATGGAGCCCGACTTGCTAACTAATCCCAGCTAATTGCCACTGCTAAGATCACATCTGCTCGGCTTGGAGATTAAATCAATATTTGACAATCTTGATTAAACAGAGCCAGGGAATCCTCATCAACGAACATCTGTTAAAGCCCTGTTCTTTCCAGCCTGCTCCTGGGGGGCCGGGCTCTGCTTGTCCTCACCTGAGGACGGCTCTGCGGTGGGGGTGGTTGGTGGGCTGTGGAGCCCCCAGGAACACCAGGAAGCCTCCCCACGGTGAGAGGGTGGGGAGGGGTGAGGGGGGCATACAGAGCTGAGCCCTGATTTCCTGGGTGGTGCCCAGCTGCCAACAGTAACCACCCCTCCCCCATCCAGAGTGCAGGCTCCCCACAGAGCACTTGTCACAAAACTCTGAACTTAAATTTCCTAATGAGCCTTGGAGGCAGTGTTCTCAGTACCTCCACTTCAAAATGGAGAAGGCAAGGTTCTGAGAGGGGACATTACTTGCCCACTGTCAGAGGAGCGAGGTTCTGAATCTCAGTCTGGCTCACTACTCCAGAGTCTGCCCCGAGATCACTCAGGGGGATCCCTGCACATGAGTACAACTCCCTCAAAAGAGGGAGCCCAATCTGGCTCTTATGGAGCCAGGAGCCCAGGCTGGAGGCCTGCTCCCAAGGTCCAGTCCCCTAAGCTACATGTAATAATGGTGGCCCTGCTAAGAAGCACTGGCTTCATGCCTGGCCCCCCTCAATCCACACCACCTCCTAGGGGGAGGGCCTTACTGTTCTCCCCACTTTACAGAAAGGAACACTGAGGCTCAGAGTGCAAGTTTCCTGTCTGAGATCACCCAGTAGGAAAAAGGCAAAGATGGGGCTTGAACCCAGGTGGGTGACTCTATGGCCATCATAACTACTGTCATCTCTAAAAAGCAGGCATAAACATGGTGGATCTTCAGTAAACACCTGGCCTCTGTTTCTTGGTAACTTCACGGCAGAAGTTAGGCTCTTGCTCTGGAGTCAGATCTCCTGGGATCAAATTCTGCCCACAATACAGACCAGAGAGGATTAACAGTGTCATCTTGTTGGACTGCTGGAGGAGCCCGAGATGACCCCTGTAAGTCCCCACTCCCCACAGCACTCACATATCCTCATCCAGGATTCACACACACACACACACACACACAAATAATGAAGACAAAGCAGCTCCATTCAAAGTACCTTCACGGGGGTGGAGAGTCAGACACCCAGATGTTCTGCAGCCACTGTCAACTGCCCTGTCCCCAGGTCCACAGCAGCTCCAAGATCAGGGCAAGTCCCCCATAATCCACGGAGTCCTGGGTTTCCTGAATCCATTGAGAAAACCCCAAGCCCAAACTACCAGGGCAACCAGTCAGTCACTCAGCCAGATAACCAACTAACCCAACCAGTCACCTGGCCAGTTAGCCCTCGAGCTGGTCTCAGTTTGAACCCTCGACCCTGTCCACATGCATCTCTGCCCCACGCTTCTGTCTCTGCTTCACCTCTGTGTCCCTGTCCCCGTCTCCCCACGTCCCTGTCCTCGTTCTGTGCGTGTCTCTCTCACACATGTGCACACACAGATGGCCGCATCACAGCCCTGCACATGTCGGATTCCTGAGTCACAATCCCGTGCTAATTCACCACGGGGGATGTGTCCCAGGCCGGCAGTCTCTGCTTGGTCCCTCTGTTAAGTTCCTTCCAGATTCCAAGTTCCCAACAGCTGCAGCCCAAGACCATACATATATACATGTATGTATATATATCCAGGCTCATCTCCACCCTGAAATGCAATCTTAAAAGGAAATGGGCTATTTTAACTGGAGAACAAACTCAGAAACTTCAAGAAGTAATTTAGAAAATGGCACACACTCTTAACAAACAAAAAAGAAAATCAGTATTAAAAAAATCCCAGCTACCTATTTTATGTCTAAATCAACACAGAGCTGAAATCTGGAAGGCTGTGCTCCAGCTGTAGCTGGTTACCCCAGGGAGGGGAGCGGTGGTATGCATACAAGCGATCATCCTGTCTTGGACCCTAAAGCTCCCAAACTTCCCAAAGTCACGCACCTTCACTGACACCAAACAGATCACCTGGGCTTATGTACTTGACAGACCACCTGTGCTATTATTTACTAAACATATCACATGTGCTATCATTTACTTAAGATGGTCCTTTCAACCAACTCACTCACTAAAGCCTTAATAATAACAGTGGTGAAGTTATTATTTTTTCTTCTAATACTCATCAAACAAAATGCACAAATGCGGGCCTTCGTAAGACTTGTCTGTACATCAGTGTGAACGAGCCTTCATACCAGAAATGCACTGACATCAAAACCAGGATGCAGCTCCCAGACATGATCCTTGAAGGAGAGGTTAAAAACAAAAAGCAGCCAGATGGAGAACGACATAAAATGGGTTATGATTCCGTAATGGTGAAGTTCAAAGACAGGCAAAATGGAGCCACGATCTGCAGAGCTGTTTACACAGGTGACCAAATTTCAAAAGCAAGATACAGTGAGCAGGGAAGTCCTGAGAGTGGCGGCTTCTGGGGGTGCCAGCAAGATTCCCTCCTTGATCTGGGGCTTACAGGAGTGCTTGCCTTTTAACTGTTCTCCAAACTGTGTATCTACGTCTTATGTGCTTCTCTGTGCCTATGTTACGTTCCTCAGTAACAAAGTTTTTAAAAAGTCTTTTGTATTGTATCGATTCCTTTTAAAAATGAGATCGTACTTCTGTTACATAATATGAGTATTACATACTATTGTACTCATTATGTAATTTTTAAAAGCATGTAAATATATGAGAAAGTCTTAGCTGTTTGATCTCTACAGACCCACTCTGAAGTACCTGAGGGTCAGTTTTATGCCTTTGTGGGTGATGCATACACATACCCACCTGCCACACACACCCTAGTTGCTCTCAGTCTCTCACACACACCACAGTTGCTTGTGTGCATGCACATACACATACACACATGTCCCAGTTGCTCTCACTCTCCTGGCAAGCGTACACATACACACCCACCCACCCTGGTTGCTCTCACTCTCCTGGCCTGCATGCACGCACGCACACACACACACACACACTCCAGTTGAATTCACTCTCCTGCCACACACACACACACACACACAGTTACTCTCACTCTCTTGGCATGTGCGTGCACACACACACACACACCCCTGTTGCTCTCGCCCTCCTGGCTCCTCACTCTCCTCTGTGAAAAGATTTCACTTCCCAGAACCTGCAGGGCCACTTTGCCCGTGTGAACACAAACACCCTGGGCAGGCTGGGGGAACGTGTACTTCCTCGTAGCCCTGGCTGGGGAGGCAGGTGCAGGGAGAGGAGGGGTATCTCACAATATAAGGTTCAGGACAAGTCGTCAAGTGACAGCTGGGGACAGGGTGGGAGGGACAGACACCACCTGAGAAATACAGGAAGGCTTCAGGGCACAGGGCTGGGTGAAGGGCTCTTGACCTGAGACTGGGTGCACAGCCGCCTCTAGGGCCCACGTACCCTCTGACAGCTGGTGAGGACTACAGCTCTGTTTGAACAAAACCATAATCAAACATCCTTTCCCAGGACTGCACGCAGGATAGGTACTTAGACCAAGGCCTCAGCTGAGGAAGACAGGCTGCAAGGGGCACTGGCTGTGAGCAGACGACAGCAGGGGCTCCCTGGGAGCTCAAACGAGCCCAGGAAACCAGGAAACCAGCCACTCACTTGCAGGACAACTACTTTTTTTAATGGTCACAGTTGGTGAAAACTTTTAAGAGGAAACCTGGCAATAGCTTTTAAAAAGGTTCTCACCTTCCAATAGAGCTACTTCCGGAAACGGATCCCAAAGAACCAGTTAGAAATGAAGAAAAAAACTCATGGCATTGGTTATAAAGGGGGAAGAAAAAAGAACCAACCTCAGTGTCTAACAGGAGAATGGTTAAATATATTACCATATATCCTTATGACATTACACATTATTATTGTTATAAATGCAGATGCAATCATAGAGAATAGATTGGAAAAAAAATTGCAGAATGTTCATCAGGGTTATGTTTTGGAGTTGGGACTACCAGAAATTTTGTTTTTTAATTTATTTATTTGGCTCCACTGGGTCTTAGTTGTAGCATATGGGATCTAGTTCCTGACCAGGGATCAAACCCAGGCACCCTGCATTGGGAGCTCAGAGTCTTAACCACTGGACCACCAGGGAAGTCACCCAGTTATTTTTGAAAATGTGTTCTTTATACCTAAACATTCCTATATTTTCCCAATTACCTTTAATACATGCTTTCAAAATCAGGGGAACAAAGCAGTAAGGTTGCATCCATTTAACGGATTTCCTTTCACTAGAGGAATGTTTCCAGAAGTTTCTGTCATAAAGCAGTGCATGAACTAGACCCCCTCTGCCCCATAGCTGGAGGGGGAGATACACATGAATTGTGGCCCTTACCAAACACGCACATTAGGATAAGTGATGTGAAGAAAGAATGAGCTGATGGAGGATAAGAACAGGGTGCTGCAGCGTGGGTGATCAAGGAAGCCGTCTCGGAAGTGGTGGCATTTAAGCTCTGAAGGATGTGAAGTTGAGAAGGGAGGGTGGTAAGTGAAGAGTAGAGATGAAGAGCAAGTGGAAAGACCCCGGAGTGTTGAGGAGTCTAGAGTCGTCCCTCATGGCAGGTTTAGAAGGCAGTGACCCAACTTGGCTGCCACGTGGATGATGAACCCAGGAAGTGGCAGAGTTAGTCCCGCTGGGAGCTGGGGTAGCCATTCCCACAGAGGGCAGGAGTGGCCTCACCCAGAACGGGGGTGGTGCTGATGTAGAGAAGGGGAAGGGCGTGGACTGGAGAGGATCTGGTTGCCTCCTCACACAGGAGGAACTCCAGGGCACTCAATTCTAAACTGAGTACCAAGTGGGAACCGGCTACAAGATGCAGGCCACCACTTTGCTCTCAGCCCCACGCTGTTCAGACTACAGAGGGGCAGAGGGGAGCAAACAAGCCATTAGAAGGCAATGTGTTTGGGCTGACAGTCACCTGGTAGGGCTGGGTTCAGCTGTAAGAAGTGTGACAGGTTTCCAAGGAAAAGCCAGTCCCTACACTCTGATGGGGTAGGATGTGCAGTATTTCAAATCCTTCCTGGGCAGGCTTTTTATAAGTGTTGCTCAGAAAACCTTAAGGCAAGGAGCATCCTCAGTGGGTAGATAAGGAAACTGGGTGCAAATCATGGTGTAAGAATCGGGGCCCTCAGTTATGAGAATACTGTGACTCTCCACCCAGGCCTGCTCCTGTGCTAGGCACCCATGCTAGCCATCCCACGCTGAATGGTTCGTACTTGTGTCTGCATAGACTTCACTGCTGGTGGTGGGTGGTGGTTTAGTCGCTAAGTCGTGTCTGACTCTTGCAATTCCATGGACAGTAGCCTGTCAGGCTCCTCTGTCCATGGGATTCTCCAGGCAAGAATACTTGGAAACGGATCCCAAAGAACCAGTTAGAAATGAAGAAAAAAACTCATGGCATTGGTTATAAAGGGGGAAGAAAAAAGAACCAACCTCAGTGTCTAACAGGAGAATGGTTAAATATATTACCATATATCCTTATGACATTACACATTATTATTGTTATAAATGCAGATGCAATCATAGAGAATAGATTGGAAAAAAAATTGCAGAATGTTCATCAGGGTTATGTTTTGGAGTTGGGACTACCAGAAATTTTGTTTTTTAATTTATTTATTTGGCTCCACTGGGTCTTAGTTGTAGCATATGGGATCTAGTTCCTGACCAGGGATCAAACCCAGGCACCCTGCATTGGGAGCTCAGAGTCTTAACCACTGGACCACCAGGGAAGTCACCCAGTTATTTTTGAAAATGTGTTCTTTATACCTAAACATTCCTATATTTTCCCAATTACCTTTAATACATGCTTTCAAAATCAGGGGAACAAAGCAGTAAGGTTGCATCCATTTAACGGATTTCCTTTCACTAGAGGAATGTTTCCAGAAGTTTCTGTCATAAAGCAGTGCATGAACTAGACCCCCTCTGCCCCATAGCTGGAGGGGGAGATACACATGAATTGTGTGCCCTTACCAAACACGCACATTAGGATAAGTGATGTGAAGAAAGAATGAGCTGATGGAGGATAAGAACAGGGTGCTGCAGCGTGGGTGATCAAGGAAGCCGTCTCGGAAGTGGTGGCATTTAAGCTCTGAAGGATGTGAAGTTGAGAAGGGAGGGTGGTAAGTGAAGAGTAGAGATGAAGAGCAAGTGGAAAGACCCCGGAGTGTTGAGGAGTCTAGAGTCGTCCCTCATGGCAGGTTTAGAAGGCAGTGACCCAACTTGGCTGCCACGTGGATGATGAACCCAGGAAGTGGCAGAGTTAGTCCCGCTGGGAGCTGGGGTAGCCATTCCCACAGAGGGCAGGAGTGGCCTCACCCAGAACGGGGGTGGTGCTGATGCAGAGAAGGGGAAGGGCGTGGACTGGAGAGGATCTGGTTGCCTCCTCACACAGGAGGAACTCCAGGGCACTCAATTCTAAACTGAGTACCAAGTGGGAACCGGCTACAAGATGCAGGCCACCACTTTGCTCTCAGCCCCACGCTGTTCAGACTACAGAGGGGCAGAGGGGAGCAAACAAGCCATTAGAAGGCAATGTGTTTGGGCTGACAGTCACCTGGTAGGGCTGGGTTCAGCTGTAAGAAGTGTGACAGGTTTCCAAGGAAAAGCCAGTCCCTACACTCTGATGGGGTAGGATGTGCAGTATTTCAAATCCTTCCTGGGCAGGCTTTTTATAAGTGTTGCTCAGAAAACCTTAAGGCAAGGAGCATCCTCAGTGGGTAGATAAGGAAACTGGGTGCAAATCATGGTGTAAGAATCGGGGCCCTCAGTTATGAGAATACTGTGACTCTCCACCCAGGCCTGCTCCTGTGCTAGGCACCCATGCTAGCCATCCCACGCTGAATGGTTCGTACTTGTGTCTGCATAGACTTCACTGCTGGTGGTGGGTGGTGGTTTAGTCGCTAAGTCGTGTCTGACTCTTGCAATTCCATGGACAGTAGCCTGTCAGGCTCCTCTGTCCATGGGATTCTCCAGGCAAGAATACTGGAGTGGGTTGCCATTTCCTTCTCCAGATCTTCCCAACCCAGGAATCGAACCTGGGTCTCCTACATTGTAGGCAGATTCTTTACCAACTGAGCTACAAGGGAAGCCCATGGATTTCATTGCTAGCTGTCAAATCCACTTTTTTCCTGAATTCGTTTGGAGCAGTGGGATGTACATACAAAAAGACTGCCTTCTCAGGTTCCCTTGCAGTTATGGCTAAATAGGCGTCTCATTCTGGTCAACAAGAGGTTAAGTGGAAGTCCACTGAGCATGGGGGAAGAGGCCTTCTGGTAAAGTTATTGCTTTCCAATAAAAAGGAGCACATCTTCTACATTCTTCTCCTTCCTGGAATGTGGATGCTATAGCTGGAGGTGTGGCAGCCATCCTGTGACTGTAAGGCTGAGAGCCACATGCAAGGATTCAGGAGCCCTCTCTCCCAGCCAGCGGCCCTGTGCCAGTCCACTCACCCACTCTTCATTTCCTTCCCATGTGCAAGAGAGACTATGTTGCGATATGAGGTCCTAACCAGATCCTCATTTTACAGATAAGGAAATGGAAGCTCTTCAAGGACGGGGCACTAGCCCAAGGTCACGTATAGCCAGGAAGAGATAAGGTAGGAATGTGAGCCTGTACTCTAACCACTTCGTAGTATCAACAGCTCCTTGAATCCTAGTGAAGAACACTGGCTTTGCAGAACACCTGGCTTCAATTTACTTCTCCATTCAGTAGTTTGCTTGTCTACCCCGCTCATTGGAAGCACAAGCTTCCTTTGCTCCTTTGCTTTGGGTGCTCCCAAAGGAGCAATGACCAATGCCGTCTTATCAGTCAAGACTGTACTCTGCTGCAGGTAAGCCAGGGAAACTGGAGTGACTCTTCTGAAAAATGGGGGCACCACCACTGGCTTTACAGAAAGCTGTGAGGGTTCAGTGAGGAACGAACGGAAAGCACAGTGCCCAATAACTGGTTCCATTATTACTATCACAGACGTACAGTGTGGATCTCCTCTTCAAAGACCTCTTCTTGTGACCGAAAGCGTTCACCATCTCTAGGGGATTCTTTGATGCAAAGATGATTTCTTGACACAACCCCTAACCCTAATCGAGATGATTTCTCACAGGCCAAATACCTCCAGGATTCCCAGCGAATTTGCAACAACTCTTTCAGCAGCCTCCTCACCCCCTGCCTTGCACTGGTCTTGTCTCTGCTTGCTGCCGAGACAAGAAGTCTTTTCTCTGGACTTCATGCTGTCTCTGCTTGCTTGTCTCAGCGGCTGCCATGTATGCCGATCCTTCCTCTTCCGTAGGCCCATTTCCCAAGCCACCTCCTAGGTGAAGCCTTCCCTGATTTCCCCAACCCACCTGGCGCTGCCCTTCGGGAAAGCTACGGGGTCCCTCTGTCTGGCCCACTGGCTGCCTGATGTGGTGTCTGAAAAGGCCGGCTACCTGGCACTCCTGTCGGGTGCCGTGTTAGCCTCCACAAGAGCAGTTCCTGTGGTCTTATGGTCTGTACTGACTCTCCCAGGAGTGCTGGCACCTCCAGGACAAATTCAAGTCCATCTGATGAATGGGACAAAGAATAATCATGCTGCCCAACATTCATACGGGGGCTACTATGTGCCTGGCACTGTTCTAAGCACTTTATGTGTATTAGCTCATTAGATCAGCACAACAATCCTTTGAGAAACGTCAGTATGTGTTAGTTGCTCAGTCGTGTCTGACTTTTTGTGACCCTGTGGACTGTAGCCTGCCAAACTGCTCTGTCCATGGAATTCTCCAGGGAAGAATACTGGAGTGGGTTGCCATTCCCTTTGAGAATGATACTTTTATTAACCCTACTTTACATAGGAGGAAATTGAGGCATAGAATGAAGGAACTTGCCTAAGGTCACACAGCTGGTTAATGGCAAAGCTGGTTTCAAATCTTGAAGACTGACTCTATAGAGTCCCTGCTTTTAACCTCTAGGAGATCTTTCTCCATCGCAAGAATAAATGTGCAAATGCCCGCAGCATGAAGAGAGTCACCTGAGGTCAGCTTGAGCAGCAAGAAAGTTGAATTTTTTCCACCTAAGCCACAGCAAACACTCTTAACTGGCCTCCCCACATTTCCTTCATTAACCTGCCAATATTGAGGCTGAAAAAGCTAGACATTCACTTTTCCAGCTGAGAAGGCTGCTAGAAGGTAGGAATGCTTCCTCATAAAACAGCAGTATGGCAATCCTAGCTGGCTTCCTGCTTTCTGCCTTGTGGCTGAGAGGACATGTTACCTAGAGCCACAGCAACCATTTTGCAACCATGAGGAAAGATCAAGATGACTTCAAGAGTGCATTCTTGGGGCCCTGACATGTGCAGCTGTGGAACCAATCTCAGAACTGCCTTTTCTCTGGACTTCTTGATCAATAAGCCACTGTGAGTTGACTCTGCATTACTTATATACCAGAGTGAGACATAAAACAACAACATGGTAACAGGCAACCAGAATGGATGGTGAACATCAGTCTTGTTTGTGTCCAGTTACTTAAATGTGAGCTCCTTGAAGGGGTCAATGCCAGTGCTGTGCACGGTTGTGTCTCAGCGCCAGCACAGTGACTGGCACAGCAGGCACACAGGTGACATTTGGTGACTGATCCTCACTGATGTCCTTGGTGACCATGGTCAACTGTTGGGAGCACAGGCGCTAGTCTGAGAGCCAACTACAGTACCTTCCAGTTCCAAACAGGGCACTTCAGCTTTCTGAGCTTATGTCTCCTCATCTGTGAGGGCTTACCTCACAGGATTCCAGGGGAAGCATCAGTATCTATACGTCTGGAGCACTTAGCACAGGACCTGATGCCGGAAACGGGCAGTAGCTGCGATCACTGTCAACCTCTTTCCCCCTCCGTATTCTTGCCTGTCAACTGGCCACCACGATCTGTCTCAGCTTTAACAACCTAGAAATCTGAAACAGTCCGGTATAAAGCATCCTCGCAAGCAAATGTTAATTCTTATCTTTGACTTGTCACCTCCTTGTAAGATGGAAATAACTACAGTACCCCCCCTCACAGGGCTGACGTGAAGAGTCAAAGTAAAAGTGAAGTCGCTCAGTCGCGTCTGACTCATTGCGACCCCCAGGCTCCTCCGTCCATGGGATTCTCCAGGCAAGAATACTGGAGTGGGTTGCCATTTCCTTCTGCAGGGGATCTTCCCGACCCAGGGATCAAAACCAAGCCTCCCGCATTGCAGGCAGATGCTTTAACCTCTGAGCCACCAGGTAAGCAGGTTCATATATAAAGCCCCGAGGGCAGCGCCCGGCACAGGTAACCACCAGGAGGCGTTAGCTGCTACTATCTTTACTCGTATGTGGATTCTTGGTACCCTACTCCCTAAGTGTGCGACCACAGGCAAGTCACCTACTCCTCTGCCTTCCTCTGGGGGCTTCCAACCTGACATAAAGAATCCGCCTGCCAATGCAGGAGACGCAAGAAATGTGGGTTCAATCCCTGCAGGGTTCACTCCTTCCAGGGGTTGGGAAGATCCCCTGGAGGAGGAAATGGCAACCCACTCCAGTATTCTTTCCTGGGGACAGAATCCCAGGGACAGAGAGCCTGGTGGGCTGCAGTCCATGGGTCACAAAGAGCCAGACATGACTGAGGGACTGAGTACATGGTACACACGGTTAGGGTGGAAAAGGAGGCAGAAGGCAGAAACTGGATATAAATCACTACACTTCTTCCAAAGAAAACCTTAGTTCTCCAATGGCATGACCTGTTGGGCCTGACAACTTGTTAACTTAGCCTTGGTCACTGAGTCTGGAAGCCTTGCCCAGCTCTGGCCGGTATTTGATTGTCTACTCAATACTCACTCTCCTCTTCCCCTGGAAGATGCACCCCAACTGGTCAAAGGCAATCAGGGCGTGGCATTCCTCTGGTGATCTGACTGGCCAGGTGAGGAGAGCACGTGACCTCAGCTGGACCAATCCTAGCCTAAAGGGAAGTATTTATAACCCATGAGGGACTGGGCTCTCTTTTTCTTCTCTCTTGATATCTATAGACAGGAAAGCAGGTGGCCCTGACTGTCACTGGTAGCCATCTTGGGACAAAGAGGCACATGGGTTTTACATATATATATATATTACATATACATATATATATACAGAGAGAGAGAGAGAGAGAGAGAGAGAGAGAGAAAGAGACTGTAGGATAAAGCTAATGCTGAGAACCTAGATGGCAGACATTTGAGCTGCTGACCCTACCTGGCCTGATACCCACTCACTTCTAGACTTCTAAGACGGATTAAATGTCTTTACCATTTGGCCAGATGATACCAAGGTTTTTGTTACTTGCAACTGAAAGCATCCTTAAAACCACAAAGTAGGCAGCTGATTTTCGACTGTTCACAAAGGAAAATCCTGCAGGAAAGAAATGGGGCATCTGAGACATCAACAGGAAGGAATGTGGCATCAAGAAGGTTTACGAGTTTCAAGATGTGCTCCGCTGTCTGGTGGGACGACACCAGACATGGGATGCAGAAACAAGGCTGTCGGGTTGTCCCTGGCGGCCCAGAGCTCAGGAAACGTTATGCAGTAGGTTACTCCTTTCCTTCATTCTTCATAAGAGCCAAGCTGCAGCTGGTTTTCTATGTTCTATTTGTCCTGAACTCGGCAGGGGGTTAATCCCCAGCTGACTCAGCTGAGGATGAGAGACAGAACAAGAAAGCCCAGCCTGGCTCTCCTGCAGAGACTCTATTCCTGAATCAAAGGCTGGACTTCTGGATCTGAGAACCCTGAGATATGACTACAGCTAGGCTCTCTGAAATGGCTCACGGCCTGAGGACCTCAGCAAGGACACCCCACTGGCTTCAGTGTACCATCACTCCATTAGGATCAAGGGAAAGGCCTGAATGAGATGAAAGGGGCCTGCCCTCTGGAGCTGGCCTGCCCTGGTGCCAGTGGCCGCTCAGTTGTGAGGCCACCTCGTGACCCTGGACGAGTGATTTCACTTAAGCTGCCTCATCGATAAAATAAGGACAGAAATACCCACTTCACAGAATTGTTGTGTGTATAAAATGAATGAAAATGTGTAAAGTGCTTAGCATGGAGTCTGGCACAGAGTAAAGGCTTAAGAAATGTGGGCTTTTTTTAATCATTAGGATTTGATGGTATGTATGCATTAACTGGTAATGGGACCCCACTCCAGTACTCTTGCCTGGAAAATCCCATGGAGGGAGGAGCCTGGTGGGCTGCAGTCCATGGGGTCGCTAGCAGTCAGACACGACTGAGCGACTTCACTTTCACTTTTCACTTTCATGCATTAGAGAAGGAAATGGCAACCCACTCCAGTGTTCTTGCCTGGAGAATCCCAGGGACGGGGGAGCCTGGTGGGCTGCTGTCTCTGGGGTCGCACAGAGTCGGACACGACTGACACAACTTAGCAGCAGCAGCATGCATTATTTATTGAAGTATAATTACATATAGTAACACATACTGATTTTAAGTGTACAGTTTGGGGAGTTCCCTGGTGATCCAGTGGCAAGACTTCACGCTCCTGATGAAGCAGGGGGCCTAGGTTTGATCCCTAGTCAGGGAACTAGATTCCACGTGTCACAACTGAGAGATCACATGACATAACCAAAGTTTCCACATGCTGCAATTAAGATCCAGAGCAGCCAAATAAATAAATAACACATGCATTTTCCCCAGCAGTCATGTATGGATGTGAGAGTGGGACCATAAAGAAAGCTGAACACCAAAGAATTGATGCTTTTGAGCTGTGGTACTGAAGACTCTTGAGAGTCCCTTGGACTGCAAGGAGATTGAACCAGTCATTCCTAAAGAAAATCAATCCTCAATATTCATTAGAAGGATGATGCTAAAGCTCCATTACTTTGGCTAGCTGATTCAAAGAGCTGACTCGTTAGAAAAGACCTTGATGCTGGGAAAGATTGAAGGCAGGGGGAGAAGGGGACGACAGAGGATGAAATAGTTGGATGGCATCCCCAACTCAATGAGTTTGAGCAAGCTCTGGGAGATGGTGAAGGACAGGGAAGCCTGGCGCGCTACAATCCATGGGGCTGCAGAGTCAGACTCGACTGAATGACTGAACAACAACACATATGTATGTGTGTATGTTTTTTATATTTAATTTTGACACATGTCTACACATGTAACACACACTCTGAACAAGACCCGGAGGCTAGCTGACCAAACATATTAACCGAGTGCTCTGTTCCGGGAGTCACTGCTGACCCTCTCCTATGGAGGCTGGTCAGCTGTAGCCCTAAAAGGCTCCCCAGTCAGCTCCCTTTCCTCCACATTCCAGTCCCCTTGCCGTGGCTCTGTCCTTCAGTTGCTCTGACTGCAATCTCTAAGTGTGATGTTATCACTTAACTGGCCAGGCCCCTCTCCAGTCTTGAAACCCTTCTGGGGCTGACCTCAGGGTAAACTCTAAACCCCTCCCATGGCCTCCAGGCCCTGTGCTCTGCCTGCCCATCTCCCAGGTCTCTGCAGAGAGATCCATCCTCCACTTCCCCTTCTCTCTTTCCCATCTCACTGGTGACTTAAAAACAGCCATTTTTTAAATTGAGATCATTGCAGGCTCGCCTACATTTGTAAAACATAATAAAGCCTGGAGAACCCCATGGACAGAGGAGCCTGGCAGGGGTTGTAAGAGCTGGACACAACTTAGCAACTAAACCACCACCACAGAGAGATACTACATACGCTTTACCCAGTTTGGCACAAGGTAGCATTTTACAAAAATGAAACACAGTATCATAACCAGGATATCGACACTGAAACAATCTACTGACAATATTCCAATTTCCTGTATTCATTTGTGTGTGTAATCCTGTTCTACACCCACTCATCACGTGTGTGTGCCTGTGTATCCACCAATACAACCAAGATCGAACAAGTCCACGATCACAAAGACCTCTTGTGTTATCTTGTGTAACCACCCCACTCCTCCACAACCACATCCCTCACCCCTGACAACCACCACTATGTTTTCCATTTGTATGATTTTGGCATTTTAAAATGGTACATATTGCAACAACATGCATAGACTTGGAGGACAATGCGAAATAAGTCAGACAAAGACAAATACTGTAGGATCTCACTTAGTTATGGGATCTGAAAAATACAACGGACTTCCCTGGTAGTCCAGCGGTAAAGAATCCTCCTGCCAAGGCAGGGGGCACGGGCTTCAGTCCCTAATCAGGGATGATTTCACCTGCCGCGGAGCAATCAAGCCCTTGCGCCGCAACTACTGAGTCAGTGCACTGCAACTAGAGAGTAGCCCTTCTAGCCACAATTAAAGAAACCCTACGCACAGCAACAAAGACCCAGAGCAGCCAAAAGCAAATACAGAAACAATACAACAAGCTAGAGGCATTATTATAACAAAGAAGAAGCAACTCACTGTTTCAGGGAACAGAACAAATTAGTGGTTATGGGGGGGGCCCAATATAGGAAAGAGGGAGCAGGACGTACAAACTGCTGGGTGTAAGACAGGCTAAAAGGATGTATTGTACAACGTGGGGAATATAGCCAACATTTTGTAGTAACTGTAAATAGAGCGTAACTTTAAAAAATTATATATATAAAACAAAGATAACTATCAATGATGAGTGGAAAAAATAAAATTATAGCATATATAGTTTCTTTTTTTAAGTTATATAAATGGAAGCATACTGTGTGCAACCGTGTGAGATCGGCATTTTCACTTAGCACAACTCCCTTCCCGCTGCTCCCTTCAGTTCAGTTCAGTCGCTCAGTCGTGTCTGACTCTTTGTGACTCCATGAATCGTAGCACGCCAGGCCTCCCTGTCCATCACCAACTCCTGGAGTTCACTCAGACTCATGTCCATCGAGTCAGTGATGCTGCTACCTTAGGTTCATCCAAATCGGCAAGTGTATCAGTAGTTTGTTCCCTTTTACTGCTGATAGTATTTCACTGTATGGATATAGCACAGTTTAACCATTCATCTGCGAGGGACAGCCAGGCTGTGCCCAGTGTGGGGCTATTATGAAGAAGCTGCTGTGAACAACTGTGTATATAGGCTTCTGTGTGAACCCAGGTCTTACTTCTCTGGGATAAATGCCCAAGAGTCAAATGGCCAGGTCATACGAGAGTTGCCCACTTAGTTTTTAAGAATTTACCAATCTATTTTCCAGAGTGCCTGTACCACATGACATTCCCACCAACAAAGTGGGAGTGATCCAGGTCCTCTGCATCCTTGTCATCATTCACTCAACAGATGTTTACTGAGCAGCAAACAAGAAGTATAATTAGTATTATCAAATAGGAGCTTACATCCTAAAGGGTGTGTAGATAGGCAATACACAAGTCAACAAACTGAATAGGTGCTAAGAAGAAAATAAACAGAGTGCTGTGATAAGGGCAGGCAGGCCAGAGGCACAGCCAGTGATTAGGAAACCAAACAGCCCAGGTTCAAACCCACCACTTTCCAGCTGCAGGGCTGAGGCAAGAGCCCTCACAGACCTGTGCCCTGGTTTCCTCATCGGTTTAAGAGATCTCATCTCCCATGGCTGTTGGGAGGACTGAGCAAGATAATAGCAGCACAGATCCTGGGTGTGGAATCCATCAGTTTAAAAGACTCTCTAAGCCTCTCAACACCCCAGGCAGCAATGATGAGAAGCCACAGCTCAAAGTTTTGTGGGCTTCCTGAGACAGAGTGCCCCCAAGTGCTCAGAAGGGAGACACCCTCCCAGCCCCTCCATGGGTCAGAGTTTCTCTCTGGGAGCTCTGGGAACGGCCAGACAGGGACACAGCGGAATAGGGAACAGCAAGGCCTCCCCTTACCCAGAAACCGGCAGGGGAGCTTCCAGGGCAGGATCAGAGGAGTTGCTCAGGGTACCTGGGCCTCTCCGCACCCCAGGAATCTGACACCATTCCCAAGGCTGGAGGAATCACCTGAGCCCTCTCGGAGGGGCCAGGCACAGGGGCCTCCCCAAACTCTTGGGCCACAAAATAGCTGTTTCCTGTGCCGGCTGAGGAGAGCAAGGTCATCTGGAATCTCCTCCCCACTGCTGCCCCCAGTCTCTCTAGGGCCTGGCCTGCAAGAGGGAACTGAGAGAGAAGACTGCTGGTGGGCATCTTACAAAAGAAACAGGGAAACAGGTGGGGCCGGGTCCCTTCTCTGAGAGGAGGGGACGGTGAGTCAGTGAGGCCCCGAGCCTTTCTGAGGAAGAGGCCCTGCTGCGGTGACCTGTTTCTCGGGCCTCCCTGTGGCCTGGGACGGATCCGCAAGCTGCTTCTTTCCTCAGGGTTGATGAGTCTGGAACGGGGGCACCTTCTTATGTAAAGCTCCTTAGGCCTGCAGCCACACAAAGCACCACGAGCTGGCAGGGAGGGTTGGAGTCTCTGACCTTGACCCTGGCTTGCAGTCTCTGGTATAAACTGTCCCAGGGGGAGGAAGGCAGCCGAGAGGCCAGGCCGTGAAAGTGTGCTGCACACAGGCGTTAAGGAACCAAGCCAGTCACTTCTCTCCTTAAAACCCTTCCTCAGTTCTCAGGGGCCACCGGAAGAAGACCAGTCGTTATGGATGGTTCAGGAGGTCCGGAATGACCCTTCCCCCATCTCTCTGCTCAGGGCACATGGGCCTCTGTTCCCCTCCACCACAACGCGGGGCTCTGAACAGGCTATTCTTTCTGCCCCCAAAACACCCAGCCTCCAGCTCACCCTTGGGTGAGCTCCTACTTAATCCTTCAAGTCTAGGTTAATGGGTCATTTCTTCAGAAAAGGCTTCTCAGACTCTCCCAACCCCACTCCAGTAAGGGCCCACCTGTTAACTCGCTGTCAAGGCATTCTAAACTTTTCCTTTAGAGTTTAACCACCAGTTTAAATTATGTTGTTATCTGAGTGATTATCTGATATGTATCTTCCCTCAGCACATGGGGAGTGCTGGGAAGTCAGAATAATGGCAGTGACATTATTACTTTTAACAACAGCTCATCACATTTATTAAACACCTACGATGTTTTCACAGCATTATCTCAGTGACCCCTCAGCAAGCCCTGTGAGGTCAATACTATTACTACCCTAATTTACAGATGGGGAAGTCACGTCAGTCCTGTCCATGGGACCAGGCACTCTGTAAATGGTTAGTTTGGAGGTGAGGGAGGACATTCTGATTACTCCTGTCCCCTAATTTCCAAGGTAGAGGGGAGTGGAGCCCACGGGGGACCAGAAGCCCAGGTCCACAGAGCACATTTGTGTCACATGCTGCTTATTGTATAGCCTCTAATTCCAAGAGCTCCTTCTGGTTCTAGAAGTGTTAGTCACTCAGTCATGTCTGACTTTCTGAACCCATGGGCTGTAGCTCGCCAGGCTCCTCTGTCCATGGAATTCTCCAGGCAAGAATACTGGAGAAGGTTGCCTTTCCCCTCTCTAGGTGATCTTCCCAACCAGGGACTGAACCTGACTCTCCTGCACTGCAGGCAGATTCTTTACCATCTGAGCCAGCAGGGAAGCCCTTTCAGGTTCTAAAGCCTCTCCAATCCAAGAAGACACTAACTGAGCATATTATTTTTTATGCTCATCTTTTGGCCGTGCAGCGCAGCAAGTTCCCCCACCAGAGACTGAACCTGTGTCCCCAGTCCAGAGTGTTAACGACTGGCCCGCCAGGTAAGCCTTACTGTGCAGCTACTGTGTGTCAGGCACGGCCAGAGCACGAGAGACACAGCAACAAACAAAACATGTGGAGCCGCATTTTCACAGGCTCATGTCTGCTGTGGGGATGGATACAAAGTCCTGTTCTTCTTTAGTAGAGATCAGTAGTGGTTGAGGGGGTGATGGTTGGTGGAGGGGTGGGACCCAACAGGTGGAGCACAGGGCTCTGCAGCTAACCTGTATGACAGTGTAATGGTGGGAACATATCACATGTTCCCATGGCATGTAGAACACAAGGCATAAGTCCTAATTATACACTACAGACTTCAGGTAATGATGTCCTATCAGTACTGGTTCATCGATTTAAAAAGACATACTACGCTAATGGGAATGTAAACAAAAGGGGAAACGGTGAGGCGCGGAAGATCGAGCTTGTGAGAACTCTCTATACTCTGTGATCGTTTTTCTGTATACCTTTAAAACTCTTCTTTAACACAGAAAAAGTCATGTTTCTCTTGAATCCATTCCCATCAGCTCTATCTTTGGTTTTCCCACCACCTTCACCTGCTCCACGCACACCTCCACTCTGCTGGTTCTCAACTCAACGCCTTCACTCTTCACCTGGTGCCACCCTCCACTCTCTGCTCTCACTCGCACATCCAGTCCATTCAAAGTTAGTACTGGCCCCACCCTCCAATTATGGTGAGGATCTGCCCACTTCCCTGGTCCTCCCCCAGCTCCCCGCCAGCCTGGACCATGAACCAAAGCGGGAGCTCCCAGCCCTATTCCCACACACAGCCAGAGGGAGTCTGCTGATTTGAGTCAGACCGTCTCCCTCCTCTGCTCGGGGCCCTCCCACAACACACCAAGGAAAAAGCCATGGTCCCTATCAGGCCTCACGTGTAACTCTGACCTCATCTCCTCCTGTGCTGTCTTTTGATTTCAGCTACTGAGGTGGGTGTGCAATGGCATCTCATGGTTATCATGTGCATTTCCACATGATGATTAAGACAGTGAGGTATGTGCTTCAAATAATAATAATAATGAAAGGTTATTTAAATCATAATATTATTATTTAATATAATATGATACAAAGGGTTAATTTTTAAAATATTATCATTTAAACAATAATAACAATGAAGGGTTAGATATCACCACTGACTCAACAGACAGGAATTTGAGCAAACTCCGGGAGACAGCTAAGGAAAGTAAAGCCCAGTGTGCAGCAGTTCATCATCAGATCGGAAAGAGACGGACAGGACTTTGCAACTGTTTGGAAAACATTCCACCTGGGAGTATTCAGTTCAGTCGCTTAGTCATGTCCGACTCTGCGACACGATGAATCGCGGCACGCCAGGCCTCCCTGTCCATCACCAATTCCTGAACTTCACTCAGACTCACGTCCATCGAGTCAGTGATGCCATCCAGCCATCTCATCCTCCGTCGTCCCCTTCTCCTCCTGCCCCCAATCCCTTCCAGCACCACAGTCTTTTCCAATGAGTCAACTTTTCTCATGAGGTGGCCAAAGTACTGGAGTTTCAGCTTTAGCATCATTCCCTCCAAAGAAATCCCAGGGCTGATCTCCTTCAGAATGGACTGGCTGGATCTCCTTGCAGTCCAAGGGACTCTCAGGAGTCTTCTCCAACACCACAGTTCAAAATCATCAATTCTTCGGCGCTTAGCTTTCTTCACAGTTCACCTCTCACATGACTACTGGAAAAACCATAGCCTTGACTAGACAGACCTTTGTTGCAAAGTAATGTCTCTGCTTTTCAACATGCTATCTAGGTTGGTCATAACTTTTCTTCCAAGGAGTAAGTGTCTTTTAACTTCATGGCTGCAGTCACCATCCGCAGTGATTTTGGAGCCCCCCAAAATAAATTCTGAACTATTTCCACTGTTTCCCCACATATTTCCCATAAAGTGATGTGACCAGATGCCATGATCTTCATTTTCTGAATGTTGAGCTTTAAGCCAACTTTTTTACTCTGCACTTTCACTTTCATCCAGAGGCTTTTTAGTTCCTCTTCACTTTCTACCATAAGGGTGGTGTCATCTGCATATCTGAGGTTATTGATATTTCACCTGGCAATCTTGATTCCAGCTTGTGCTTCATCCAGTCCA
>SJYC01005037.1:0-14502 GCA_006408675.1 Madoqua kirkii | reverse complement strand
TTTTTACCTTTGATTAATATATGTTTTCACATATATAAATATATCTGTAGCATACATTAAACTGTATAGTATGAGACATAAAATCTAATATATTAAAGTATATTATGGCATAAATGCAGCTTAGTTGAAATTTACAACTATAAATTTAGAGGTGTCAATTGGTATGTGAAAATGTTTTTCAGAACTAAAATAAGTTACATCTTTTTAAATAAAAGATAACTTATTTTTCAAAAGAGGCAATTTGCACTCCTTTCATTGAACAAGCCCAGATGGGACTTAGGATGAATATTACTGGTAGAGAATTTAAAGCTAAATATGATAATTGACAGTTTTTCTAAAAGGGGTAGTTCATAAAACCTCTAAGAAGTTTTAAAAATCCAGAAAACAAATGTTAATCAGTAGGGAACAAGAAACAGGCGAGGTATGGAAGACATATTTTTATTTATCCTTCTTGTGATTTGTTCTGATGTGTAGTTTGTGTACTACCTGTCCAAGATTTCCTGCAAGGCTATGATACCATTTTATGTCTTGCGAAGCAGTGCCTGCATCTTTTTCTTTCCTTTCTTGCTCTCTGTTTAGACCTTTCCCATCAGTTTCACTGCCTTGGGTGTGGCACACCCCTGTATAGCATTGTTGTTTACATGCTAAGTTATGTCGGACTCGTAATGACCCCATGAACTATAGCCAACCAGGCTCTTCCTGTCCATGGGATTTTCCAGGCAAGAATACTGGACTGGGTTTCCATTTCTCGAGGAGTTCTTTCTGATCCAGGGATGGAACTGGCATCTCCTGCACTGGCACGCAAATTACCACTGAGCCACCAGGGTAGCCCCAGTAAAGCATTAGACTTAAATATTAATTCATGCCCAAGTTTCTCGGAGGCTAAACCTTCCTCAATGAGTACCAGAAGTGACTTGGCTCCTTTTAATGATACTAGAGGTTTCGGAAAAACAAGAAGGCTATAAATTGTTGCTTTAATCTATGATTATGAAAAGCATCTCAAAGAGATGGGAGTAACAAATTACCTTACCTGCCTCCTGAGAAACAAGAAGCAACAGTTAGAACCAGGCATGGAACAATGGACTGGTACACAAAATGGAAATGGATACATCAAGGCTGTGTACTATCAACCTGCTTATGCAGAGTACATCATGCGAAATGCTGGGCTGGATGAAGCACAAGCTGGAATCAAAATTGCAGGGAGCAGTAACAATAACCTCAGATGACACCACCCTTATGGCAGAAGGTGAAGAGGAACTGAAGAGCTTCTTGATGAAAGTGAAAGAGGAGAGTGAAAAAGCTGGCTTAAAGCTTAACATTCAAAAAACTAAGATCATGGCATCTGGTCCCATCACTTTATGGCAAATAGATGGGGAAACAGTGGAAACAGTGTCAGATATCACTTTTTTGAGTTCCAACATCAGTGCAGATGGTGATTGCAGCCGCAGAATTAAAAGACTCTTGCTCCTTGTAAGAATAGCTATGACAAGCCTAGACAGTGTATTAAAAAGGAGAGGCATCATTTTGCCAACAAAGACCCGAGTAGTCCAAGCTATGGTTCTTCCAGTAGTTATATATGGGTGTGGGAGCTGGACTATAAAGAAAACTGAGCTTTGAAAAATTGGCACTTTTGAACTGTGGTGCCAGAGAGGACTCGAGGGTCCCATGGACTCTCAGGAGATAAAACCAGCCAATCCTAAAGGAAATCATTTCAAAATATTTAATGGAAGGACTGATGCTGAAGCTGAAGCTCCAATACTTTGGGCACCTGATGCAAAGTACCAGCTCACTGGGAAAGAACCTGATACCGGGAAAGATGGAAGGCAAAAGGAGAAAAGGGGATGACAGAGGATAAGATGGCTGGAATGCTCCCCTGTCTCAACAGACAAGAGTTTGAGCAAACCATGGGAGATAATGATGGATAGAGATGCCTGGAGCGCTGCAGTTCATGGAGTCACAAAGAGCCAGCTATGAGTTGGCAACTGAATAACAATGAAAAGCAAATGAATTGAAAAGTAGTTTTCGAGATCCTAACCTCGCAGCCACAGGGAGGGGCATGTTGAAAATCAAGCCTAGAATCTGGTTTTGAGTTTGACTGAACCGCAGAGGAGACAGATTCATGTTCACCCTATGATATTCCTATGTCAAAGTCAGGAATTGATAGGGAAATAGGGAAATCTGAGATGAGGTTTGACTTCTGGGTAAATAAGCCTACCAATACTGAGTGTGCAAAATCGCTACATTTTCTAGATCAAGAGGAGCATATTATTTTCCTTCCAAGAGCAGAGAAGGCTTTCCGCACATGAAGATATTCTGAATACCCCAACTCATCCTGCTTCCTGAGAAGACGATGCTTGTCCCATGTTTTGCCTGTGCCTTCCCTCATTACTGCAGTTAGATGTTGATAATAAGCTTTATATTACAGCATAATCTAAGCAGGGAAATAAGTTATTACCTATGGGGAAATAGCACATGTACCCAAATAGTTGAAATATCTGGCTAAAGGGGCTATAAATCCTAAGAATTGAATAAGCACCTTGAAGAACCTGTGCCTGAGAAGGTGGAATATATGGCAGGACAAGGAAGAGTTTATTGACATGGAAGAACTCTTCTGAAATTTGTGGCAGAGACACCTGGAGCTGATTTCATTATATTGCTAGAAAGATTTCTTGAACCATGAGCACAACAACTCCTTCAGACTGAGATGAATTCACCTTTCAGACTGAAATGCATCCAAGTTACCAGGAGGTACCTAGCCTGGTACTAAGCCACCACCTATAATCTGAAGGCACATGAAAAAGAACACTGATAACATAAATATAAAAATACAGTATAAACATTATATTTTTTGATAATGCATTTTTTCCTTTTTGCTGATCTTTTTAAAAATAACTACAAATAAAGAAATAATTATGAATCCTTGTAGGTGGGCTTATAATTTATGAAGATGTAATTTCATTCACATGTAATAATAGTAAGTATGGAACAGGGAATAGGAATGTATACGCACACTTTAATGCTACTGTGATTAAGATGGTTTTAACTGAATTAGATTATAATATATTAATATTAGTAAACTTGATTTTTAGAACAGTTTGATTTACCAAATATTTGAGGAGAAAGTAAATAGAATTTCTCTTGCTCACTCACAAATAGTTTCTCCTATTACCAACATCTTCATTTGCTGATCTGATGAACTAATGCTCATATATTACTAACGAGAGTTTATAATTCACCTTAGGGTCGCCTTTTTCTGTCATACTGTTCTATGTGTTTTGACAAGTACATAATGTCATGTATTTATCACTGTCCTAACATTACCTCGGGCTCCACCTATTCCTCCTTCCCTCTCACCCCTTGAACCTCTGGCAACCAGTGATCTTTCACTGTCTCCAGTTTTTCTTTTCCTAAAAATGTCTTATCATTAGAATCAAGCAATATGTAGCCTTTTTCAGTCAGCTTAGAAAGAAAGCTTAGGTTTTCTCCATGTGCTCTCACGGCTTGATGCCTCATTTCTTTTTGTAGGTGAATAATATTATATTGTATATGTGCACCAAGGATTCCCTGGTGGTTCTGCTGTGAAGAATCTGCTTGCCAATGCAGGAGATGCAGGTTATATCCCTGGGTCAGGAAAATTCCCTAGAGAAGGAAACAGCAGTCCACTCCAGTCTTCTTTTCTGGGAAATGCCATGGACAGAGGAACCTGGTGGGCTATAGTCCATTGGGGCCGCAAAACAGCTGGACACGACTTAGCAACTAAAGAGCAATAACAATATATGTGTACCAAAGTATGTTTCTTCATCTTTCTATCAAAGGTTATTTCCAAATTTTGGACATTATAAATAAAACTGTTATAAACAATTGTCAAGACCATCCCCAAGAGAAAGAAATGCAAAAAAGCAAAATGGCTGTCTGAAGAGGCCTTACAAATAGCTGTGAAAAGAAGGGTAGTGAAAAACAAAGGAGAAAAGGGAAGATATCTCATTTGAATGCAGAATTCCAAATACCAAGGAGAGATAAGAAAGCCTTCCTCAGGGATCAGTGCAAAGAAATAGAGGAAAACAATAGAATGGGAAAGAGTAGAGATCTCTTCAAGAAAATCAGAGATATCAAGGGACCATTTCATGCAATTATGGGCTCAACAAAGGACAGAAATGGTAGGGACCAAATAGAAGCAGAAAATATTAAGAAAAGGTGGCAAGAATATACCGAAGAACTATACAAAAAGATCTTCATGACCCAGATAATCACGAGGGAGTGATCACTCACCTAGAGCCAGACAACCTGGAATGTGAAGTCAAGTGGGCCTTAGGTAGCATCACTATGAACAAAGCTAGTGGAGATGATGGAATTCCAGATGACCTATTTCAAATTCTGAAAGATGATGCTGTAAAAGTGCTGCACTCAATATGTCAGCAAATTTGGAAAACTCAGCAGTGGCCACAGAACTGGAAAAGGTCAGTCTTCATTGCAGTCCCAAAGAAAGGCAATGCCAAAGAATGCTCAGACTACCACACAATTGCACTCATCTCACATGCTAGTAAAGTAATACTCAAAATTCTCCACGCCAGGCTTCAGCAATAGGTGAACCGTGAACTTCCAGATGTTCAAGCTGGACTTAGAAAAGGCAGAGGAACCAGAGATCAAATTGCCAACATCCGCTGGATCATCGAAAAAGCAATAGAGTTCCAGAAAAACACCTATTTCTGCTCTATTGACTATGCCAAAGCCTTTGACTGTGTGGATCACAATAAACTGTGGAAAATTCTGAAAGAGATGGGAATACCAGACCACCTGACCTGCCTCTTGAGAAATCTGTATGCAGGTCAGGAAGCAACAGTTAGAACTGGATATGGAACAGGCTGGTTCCAAATAGGAAAAGGAGTACATCAAGGCTGTATATTGTCACCCTGCTTATTTAACTTCTATGCAGAGTACATCATGAGAAATGCTGGGTTGGAAGAAGCACAAGCTGAAATCAAGATTGCCGGGAGAAATATCAATAACCTCAGATATGCAATGACAACTCCCTTATGGCAGAAAGTGAAGACTTTATTATTTTGGGCTCCAAAATCACTGCAGAAGGTGACTGCAGCCGTGAAATTAAAAGACCCTTACTGCTTGGAAGGAAAGTTATGACCGACCTAGGCAGCATATTGAAAAGCAGAGACATTACTTTGCCAACAAATGTCCATCTAGTCAAGGCTATGTTTTTTTCAGTGGTCATGTATGGATGTGAGAGTTGGAATATAAAGAAAGCTGAACACTGAAGAATTGATGCTTTTGAGCTGTGGTGTTCAGAAGACTCTTGAGAGTTCATTGGACTGCAAGGAGATCCAACCAGTCCATCCTAGGAGTGATCAGTCCTGGGTAATCATTGGAAGGACTGATGCAGAAGCTGAAACTCTAGTACTCTGGCCACCTGATGCAAAGAGCTAACTCATTGGAAAAGACCCTGATGCTGGGAGGAATTGGGGGCAGGAGGAGAAGGGGACGACAGAGGATGAGATGACTGGATGGCATCACCGACTCGATGGACATGAGTTTGGGTGGACTCTGGGAGTTGTTGATGGACAGGGAGGCCTGGCATGCTGTGGTTCATGGGAGTTGTTCATGACTGAGTGACTTAACTGAACTGAAACAATTGTGGACAAAAAATAGAAGATGAAGTTATACTTCATGACTCATTCTATACAACCTATTATTACTCAAATACCAAAGCCTGATCAAAACAATACAGTAAAACTATAGATCAATAACCTTCCCTCCAATATATATAGACATAAAAGTCCTCAACAAAATTCTAGCAAACGGTATGTCAGCAACATGTGAAAAGAATTATACATCATGTCTATGTGGGGTTATGCCAGAAATGCAAGTTTGGTTCAACATATAAACTCCATCAATGTAATAAACCACAGTAATAGGATAGTAATAGAATATACAACACATTCCACGTGATTAGAAAAAGAAGCATTTGACAAAGTCCAAGACTCTTCGTGATAAATATACCTACCAAACCAGGAGTAGGAAACAATTCCTTACCCTAATAATGGATATCTATCACCTCAAAATAAATAATAAATCACAGCTAAGTGAGACTAAATAATGAAAGTTTAAAAGCTTTCACTCTAAAATCTGGAATTAGACAAGGATGCCTGTTTTCATCACTTTTATTCAACACTGTACTGAAGTTCTAGCCTGGGAAACTTGACAAGAAGATAAAAGACATTCAGACTGAAAAGAAATAAGTAATTTCATTTATAATTGAAGGTACCATAATTTTATATTAATATATCAAAAGTACCAAGGAATCCACAATTACGAAGTTAACAAAGAAGTCTGGCAATGTAGCAGGATACAAGATCATTATACAAAAATTAATTGTATTTCTATACACAAATAATGAGAAATTCTATTTATACTAGTGTCAAAAATAATATAAAACCATTAACATATATGATGGAAATTTAAAATTTTAAATAGTGTTCCCAAGTCACACTAGTCACACTTCAAGTGGTCAACAGTCATATGTGGCTGGTAGCTACATTCTTGAAATAGAACAGTTAGAGAACCTTTCCTTCACTGCAGAAAGTTCTAATGAACGGTGCTAGTCTAGAGCACTTGCTGATAAAATCTTATTCATTTGGGGTCCTACAACTCAGATCCAGTCACACAGTAGGTATTCCATAAGTGAAGGATCCATTTATGAAAGCTGAGCTGGGGTGATCATAAATGGGGTGATCATAAATGGGAACCTGATGCAGAAAGAAAAAAAATAAAAACACAGATCTTTACAATTTGGTGTTTATCTTCCAACTGAAGACAGACAAATAGTTACTGGAGGTTTTTTGAGCTTGGTAGTGCAAAGAGCAAATGATTTGTGAATTCTGCTTGTTTTTCGCAACTACTTCATTTAAACAAGAATTTGTATAATGGACTTTTAGATCTAAGCAAGTGCAAATGCTGTCTTTAGAAGAAGGCAAGGGCCCAGTGTAAACCAGGTCCCACTGCACTGACATGATGGTTGTCTACTGGTGGCAGTTGAGGGCAGCAGAGAGCTGCCAGGGTGGTGAGCTCTGGGGAGTATCAAAATATGAATGAACTCCAGTTGCTACTACTGCTGCTGCTGCTGCTAAATCACTTCAGTCATGGTCGAACCCAAATCAGGGACTCACAGACCGAAAGGAAAGCCAAGACTACAAAGCAGAGCACTAGGAAGGCTGCCACATGTAGTTGGGACTGAGGTATAAACAAAGATGCCAAGATCTGTGGTTTCCCATCGCACCTTAGAGGGAGGTTTAGTCTTCTTTTTATTTTCATTTAAATTACAAGCAAATTGAAGAAAATTAAATTCACTGTTAACCACACAGATGTGTGTAGCCAAAACACTGGTTTAATTTCTTGGTGTATTTCCTTGCTATATAATCATTGTTTTAAATGAATGTTTTATTTTGTAGGTTGATTAAAAAAAAAAACTTACTATTCTGTAAACATCTTTCCATTTCTTTACATATTTGTAGTATTCTTACTCATCATTTTTAATGATCTTTTTATAATTGGTTGTTGTGGATTTGTTCTGTTTGATTTAACCAATTGTCAGTTACAGCACACTGAGTGAGTAAGGGAAGTCGCTTAGTCATGTCCGACTCTCTGCAACCCCATGGACTGTAGCCTACCATTTTCCTCCATCCATGGAATTTCCCAGGCAAGAATACTGAGGTGGGTTGCCATTTCCTTCTCCAGGAGATCTTCCCAACCTAGGGATTGAACCTGGGTCTCCTGCATTGTAGGCAGACGCTTTACCATCTGCGCCACCAGGGAAGTCTAGGACACACTAGGGTTATTCTAATTTCTAACCCTTTGAAACAATATAAATACTAGAAAAATCTTTGTGCATATTTATAATGATCTTAGAATAAATTCCTTAAGTAAAATAGTAGGTGAGAAGCTCATATCTGTAAGTTTTTGTATTTGAATTGTTAGATCCCTCTCTTGAAGGCTATAACAGTTTACTCTCTTCCACTAATGTCCATTTTACAAAACCCTTATCAATTCCAGTAATATTAAAAACAACCAAACAAGCAATATCCACTATAGCCAAATGCTTCAAAACTTTGCCAACTTGACTGGTGAAAAAAATGACATCTATTTTTTTAAAGTAGCATTTCTTTGGTTACTACAGGTGTTGGACTCTGAGAAAAAAATATTGGTCATATATTTATGTGTGTCAGTGTGTGAGAGTATGCGTTTGGTTGGCCTGCTTCTTTTTGTTATCATCCATTTTCTACAAGATGTTTATTTGTGAGTTTTGTAAGTGCTGTTTACATAGTTAAATATATGCTACAAATAAAAAATAATAAAATACTTAGGTATGAAAATAAAATAAGTTGAGGTGTACAGTGAAAACTGTAAAATACCATGGAAAGAAATTTTAAAAGATTTAAATAAATGAAGCAATATCCTATGTTTATAAAGAGGCTGTAAAGTCGCTTTAGTCGTGTCCAACTCTGTGTGACCCCACAGATGGCAGCCCACCAGGCTCCCCCGTCCCTGGGATTCTCCAGGCAAGAACGCTGGAGTGGGTTGCCTTTTCCTTCTCCAATGCATGAAAGTGAAAAGTGAAAGGGAAATTGCGAAGTCATGTCTGATTCTTCACGACCCCATGGACTGCAGCCTACCAGGCTCCTCTGTCCATGGGATTTTCCAGGCAAGGGCACTGGAGTGGGGTGCCATTGCCTTTATAAAGTGGAAGACTTGTTAAAATGACAATACTTCCCACACTCATCTACAGATTCAACAAAATCCTCTCAAAATCTTAAAAGTCACATGAAATGCAGGGACTCAGAATAAACAAAACAATCATGTAAAGCAAAAACAAAGTCTGAAGACTCATGCTTCCCAATTTCAAATCTTTCTGTAAGTCTGCATTCATCAAGGCTTTGTGGAACTGCTGTAGGGCTAGATATATAGATCAATGGGATAAAATTGTGAGTACAATTACCCTGTATATTTAAGGTCAATTAAATTTTGACAAGGGTACCAAGATAATTCAGTGAGGAAAGAAAATTTTTTACAACTCACAGTGCTGAAGACAACTAGATATCCATATGCAAAAGAAAAAAGTTGTGATCATTCATCACAGCACTTTAAAAAAATTAGCTAAAAATGGATCAAAGATCTAAATGTAAGAGTTAAAAGTATAACTTCCTTAGAAGAAAACATCAGTATAAAAGTGTGTAACCTTGGATCAAGCAGTGAATTCTTAGATATGACACCAAAGACAACCAAAGGAAAAAAGATGAAGTTTTCCTCATTAAATTTTTAAACTTTGGTGTTTCAGAGAACAAAATGAAAAGTCATAGTATGAAACTCATAGACTGGGAGAAAATATTTGCAAATCATACACCTGATTAGGGGCTAGTATCCAGAATATATGAATAACTATTATAACTCAACAATAAAAAAAAACCAACCAGTAACTCTGAAAAATTAGACAAAGTATTTCAATAGAATTGTTTTCAAAGATGTACAAATAGATGATAAACATATTCAACATCAATGGTCATGGGGGTTATTATACATCATAATGATATTGAACTTACTTCAAAAATTCTAAGATATTTATAATTGGAAGGACAAACTATAATAAGTATTGGCAATAATGTGGAGAAGTATAAATTCATGCACTGTTGGTCAGAGAGTGAAATAGTGCAGGCACTTTTGAAAACAGTCTGGCAGTTCCTCAAAAAGTTACGCACAAAGTTACCATATGGCCCAGAAATTCTAATTCTACATATATATCCAAGAGAATTGAAAACATATGTCCATGCACAAACTAGTAGTTGAATGCTTATAGCCGCACTGTTCATAAAAGCCAGAAAGTGAAACAACACAAATGTCCATCGACAGATGAAGGGACAAATAAAATGCAACACGCCCATAGAATAGAATATTATTATGCTTAAAGAAAAAGGAATGATTCATGCTGCAACATGAAGAATCTTTAAAACAAAAGGCCACATACTGCATTATTCTTTTTATGTGAAATATATTCAGAATAAGCACATCCAATGATACAGAAAGTAGACGACTACTTCAAAAGACTGGAGGGGATGAAAACTGACTGCTGATGGGTACAAGTTATAAATACCAGAGATTAAACTGTTGCCACAACTACACTACTCTGTGAATATACTAAAGACCACCAGCTTGCACACTTTAAAATGGTGAATATTTTAGTATGTGAATTAGATTTCATTTTTCTTTAAACTGCGGCTTGTTAGGTCAATACCAAAGAGGTCAACAAGGCTACTATGGGAATTTAGGGGAGACTCTATCTAACCAATCGCTGAAGTACTAGGCTATTTGGAAGTTAATACAATAGGGGGCAGTGAATAACGCTGACTTAAAAATGATAGCTTTAAGTGACTCCTTTCTCTTGGCAAAAAAGAGCTGAGTTACTCATGGATGAGAAAGAAGTGATCCTCTTCATCTATTCTATGTAATAATGTTATGTTGAAGCACTGAAATATTTTATAAAACAAAATAACCATGTATTAAATGCTGAGTGACAGGACATAAATGCAACCTGATACAACCTGGTTCTGTAGGGGTTCAGACAGAGTCTCTCCAATATGCATTACTTTTGCCTAAGGATTATTTTGAGCTAAAGGCAATTGATACCTGTGAGTTCAAGAGAAAGCTCTCTTTTAACTACCTAGAAGAATTTAAATTGGGATTTTTTCCCCCAGAAAAGAGTTATTATAGAAGATAAGTTTTATCTAAGTGGCCCCCTCTACATAGCAGGGCAGATATCTAATTAGTAAATATCCTCCTCACATTATCATCCTGTGAATAACCTTTCTATTCTTGGAAGCCCCAGGTCCCTATTCTATTCCTTAGCTCAGGATGACATATATGCTTCATCTTACCTTTGTCTTGGAATCTTTCATGTATATGAGGTTCCCATATGTACAAAATTAAATCTGGTTTTCTCCTGTTAATCTGTCTCATGTTAATTCCTAGATTAGCCGAAAGACTAGCCAACAGGGCAGAGAGAAGTTTTTCCTCCCCAGTTTTATCTTTCAAAGACTCACAGTCTAGAAGGTAAAGCAGATCTTACTTAAAGATCTGCTTTAAGATTTGCACATCTGCATCCTTACTCTTAAATATATAGCAAAGGTCCGAAGACTGTCATGAAATAATTGAAGTTGAAACTGGCATGCACTTTGCACTGAGAATTTCCAATAGCAAAATCTATCTCAAAGTCCCAGAATGGAAGAGAAACAGACAATCAGAGGAATCTTGTGATGGCTTGTGATGGCAATGCTGAGGTAGGGAAAGTGATAGTGGGGGAAAGCCTTCTGGGGATCAAGGGTAGAATTAGAAATACTTGGAAGGAAGCGTGTACAAAATGATCCCCCAAATTCAAGGAGTACCAAGCTAGGAAACAAGCCAATAACTCAGAGATAGGAAGACAAACAGGAGACACAGCTGTTTGAATCTTCATAGGAGGTCAAAATGAGCCCAGTATTAAATCTGATTCTTCTAAGCTAGTAATGTCAAGCTACATGAAAAATCATTTCTTATTCACTATTATTTGTTGCCCCTTCATCAGCTGAGAGGCTTGAAACAGGGCAGACACTCAATAATCATTTATTGAGTAAGTGGAAAAAAAAAAAAGGATGAAATGACCCCAACTCTGACAGAGAGATTTAGGGGCAGAAAGCTAAGTCTACCACAATACTTGACTATCTTTATGTAGCCAGGCCTTTTAATGACATCAATAGCTTTCATGAGGTCAATAAACACAGTGTGGAAAATTATTCTTTAATTTCTGCCAATTACTACCAAGAATCGTCATTCAATTACCCTTCAATGTGGCCTCAGGATTCACTGTAATTGTAGAAGAATAGTTAACAAAGAATTTCCAAAGCTAATGCAAGCAATCTAGCCAAGATTCCTTCTTCAATAGAGCATTTTAAATGCTGCTTACCTATAGGCACAGGCTATAAGAAGAATAATGCCCAAAGTAAAATTCACCCTACTGCACCAAATTCCTTATATTTCCAAAATTATTGCAACTGTCAGTAGCTAAATATTTACTTGGGTGTCATTGATGCATTTATATCATATTGATAATGTTATCTATATTCTTGAAACAGAAGTCCTAGTACCATGTGATTTTTGTTAAATTAACATTTAAGTTCCTAAAGGAGATCAGTCCTGAATGTTCACTGGAAGGACTAATGTTGAAGCTGAAACTCTAATACTTTGGCCACTTGATATGAAGAGCTGACTCATTTGTAAAAATGCTGGTTTGGGAAAAGATTGAAGGTGAGAGGAAAAAGGGATGACAGAGGATGAGATGGTTGGATTGGATGGCATCACCAAATCAATGGACATGAGTTTGAATAAACTCTGGGAGTTGGTGATGGACAGGGAGGCCTGGCAGGCTGCAGTCCATGGGGTCACAAGAGTTGGACACGACTGAGGGACCAAACTGAACTGAACATTTAAGTAGAGCTCCCAGGGTGTTCAACAATTCAACAAAGACTTGAAGGCAAGGTGAGAGAGAAGATTATTACAGGTCTGGAGGTATGGACATGCCTACAACAGTTATATAGGGTGATCCAGGTAGGATACAGGCACAGAGGGAGCTACAGGATCTGAGGCATATGCCTTTAGTAGGGTCTGCAGGCAGAGTTTTTTGGGGGTTGTTGCTGACCTAAGTCTGGATTGGCCAATTCAAATGAAAAAGAGCTGGGTTTTTGGTGAGCTGCCAAGGGCTGGGTCTTCATCTAAGGAGCACACAGAGGATGGAAACAAGACACAAAAGAGACCATCACTGCAGACTTGCAGAAGTCACATCAGGAACTTAACCCTTGCGCATGTCTCTGATGACTCTTTTCTAGGACGTGGACTGGGGACAGACTAGGTTATTGTCAGTTCTAGGGCCCTGCAATATTTAGTCACAGAAAAATGGACAAGAGGTCAGCAATGTTATGGAGTAGTTTAAACTCAATTTACAGATGCTTCCTTAGTTACAGCAGCTTCTTAAAGAAGAAAAAGACATGATCTAAGTAGTCTTGGACTGCAGTTTGCAATTTATCTAGATTTTAATATCACAACATAAACTTCTAAGTATAGATTTTTTTGGTTGGACTCAATGATTGAGGACACCATTAAAATGCATTACTCGACTATTAGTGAAACACTCCTTGGTATTTTGATCAAACTTCTTTGACTAGTTATACCGATATGAGAAAATCCTTAGTAATTATGGTTACTGAGCAATTGATATCCTGGTTTCCAGTTGCTGTGTAACATCCATAATAAACAGGAGATAATAAAGTTGAGATAACGATCATTCTCAGTGAGAATTTATTCCTCTAATAAAATGTTTAAAGAGCAGGAAACTGAATAATTCTCTTTGATGTATTAAAATTATTCCTACATTGAAAATCACCATGTATTCATTCACAAATTTGTGTTATGTGTCTACTAAGTGGCATCACTTAGTGGCATATATGAGACGAGAAACAGTGAGCATATTATTTAGAATGGTGGATTTTCAACAATGTTTAAGATCTAAAGAAAAGATTTTAGAAGAAGCACTGTATAAGAAAATTTCAAATTATGTTTTTCAAACAGTAGTAATATTTTATAAGGCATATATATAAGAGAATCAAATTTTTTCAACCTTTTCTTTTTAATATTTTATTCTCTGACCAATCAATAGTGTTAGATACTTAGACATTACTGTTCTAGTCCTCCACAGGCCTACTCCTACCTATGTTAGAACCAGGGTCATAAATTTAAGACATTTCCCTATATTCCTGTGAAAAATAAGAGTCATAAATATTGAAATAATTTTTGTTGGCTGCCTGTTCAGTCAGTTCAATTCAGTCACTCAGTCGTGTCTGACTCTTTGCAACCCCATGAATTACAGCACGCCAGGCCTTCCGGTCCATTACCATCTCCCGGAGTTCACTCAGACTCACGCCCATCGAGTCTGTGATGCCATCCAGCCATCTCATCCTCAGTCGTCCGCTTCTCCTCCTGCTGCCAATCCCTCCCAGCATCAGAGTCTTTTCCAATGAGTCAACTCTTTGCATGAGGTGGCCAAAGTACTGGAGTTTCAGCTTTAGCATCATTTCTTCTAAAGAAATCCCAGGGCTGATCTCCCTCAGAATGGACTGGTTGGATCTCCTTGCAGTCCAAGGGACCCTCAGGAGTCTTCTCCAACACCACAGTCCAAAAGCATCAATTCTTCGGCGCTCAGCCTTCTTCACAGTCCAACTCTCACATCCATACATGACCACAGGAAAAACCATAACCTTGACTAGACAGACCTTAGTCAGCAAAGTAATATCTCTGCTTTTGAATATGCTATCTAGGTTGGTCATAACTTTTCTTCCAAGGAGTAAGTGTCTTTTGATTTCATACCTGCAGTCACCATCTGCAGTGATTTTGGAGCCCCCCAAAATAAAGTCTGAC